>CM071927.1:61122650-61367845 GCA_016081115.2 Rehmannia glutinosa | reverse complement strand
ATCTAGTTTTCACACCTTCTCTTACATCTCCAATGATTAGTTCTAGTGATGGTCTCTCACCATCTTACATCAAAGTTGAGTAAGTTAGCCGATTCACTGCCTTGCAAACAGTGTCATTTTTTGATCAACTCTCTCATCATCATTTAGTCGCAGCACTTCCACTGCCTTTGAGACTCAAATATCTCATCTTCATCCGGATTTATAATTCTAGCTTCACCTTCAACATAGGGACTCTTCTCGCATGGTTGGTTGATTCAAATTTTTATCACCGACTCTTCAATGTCTTCTCCATTTACGCTGGTTCATCAAACACCACATGGATGGATTCTTTTGTAACCATTGTCCTCTTGTTGAGCACTCGTAGGCTTTACTTTCACCGAGTATCCTAAGAAGATACCTTCATCGCCTTTAGCATCAAAAGCCTTTAAATTATCTTTGCCATTGTTATGGATGAAGCATTTGCATCCAAATATTCTCAAATATGCAACATTTGGCTTTCTCCCCGCCCAAATCTCATAGGAGTCTTTGTCATTTGTCCGCTTATCATGCATCTATTTTGAGTATAGATGTCGTGTTTATCGCTTTAGCCAAAATCTTTTAGGCAGCCCCGTCACCTAACATGGTCCTTGCCGCTTTTTTTGAGAGTTCTATTCCTTCTTTCGCAACTCCATTCTCATTGTGAAGTCCTTGTCGCAGATAATTCATGACTAATACCATTTTCAATACAAGATTAGTTATTATTATACCATTGACAAACTCCGCCTCCTCCGTCGATCTTATTTTGATCATGGTTTGACTCTTCTCATTTTGTATTCTCTTTCATCACCGTGGGTAGTTTCGCAGAGTTTCTTTCTTCTTACACATGAATATTGTCCATGTATATCTTGAGTAGTCATCTACTACCACCAAGGTGTATTTTTTCCCACTTATGTTGGTCGGTTCAACTAGACCAAATAGATCCATATGTAGCAGTGTGCAATATTCTTGTTGAAAATGGACATGTCTTTTCTTTGAATGATGATTTGATCTATTTTCCCATCCGCCATGCATCACATATACTCTCCTTCTTGTATAATCGAGTCCGAAGTCCTTCCACAAGATTACTTTTGCAAGTTTGTTAATAGTTTTAAAATTCAGTGTGACTCAACTTCTTGTGCCATAGCCAACTTGATTCACCAGGTTTTGCTAGCGACAAGTGCTTGGTGTTGCAAATACCAATCTACCTCATACATGTTCTTTTTGTCTCCATCCTTGTAACACTATTTCATTAGTTTCAAAGATCCCTTATTTGGCATACACCCATATTGAATCCAACATTGTAGCCTTTGTCACGAGTTGACTTATGCTTAGCAAGTTGAAGTTGAGGCCTTCAACATATGCAACATTTGTAATTTCTAATCCATTTTTCTTGATGGATCCAATGCCTCTTATTTCTCCCCCGAGCTTCATTTCTCCAAATATGACTTTTGCACCTCTAACATCCTTGAATTTTGATAAATTTTTCTTGTTTCCCTCGTCATGTGTCCGAATGCATCGTCCCATGTACCAGTTTCCTTGGCACTCACCGCTTCCTTGAACCTCCAATCAAGGAAATTAGGTTTTAGGTACCCATACTTGCCTGGGTCCCGAGGGGATTAGTATTGTAAGATGATCCAACCAACCTATAGCCAAATGATTTGACTCTAAGGGGTTGCCATCTATCGTGGCCATAATCATAATTAATTTTGGCAAATTGCTTGGGGTTCTAGTTCATACAAATTGCCTCTTTGTCCGTATGCCTGTATGTGTTTTAGCAATTGCCTTCTTTGGGTAGTTGTGATATCTCTCGAGTGTAGTGCCTAGGTGCATATGAGTGCCGATGAAAGCTCTTATGCCTTTGGAATGGCCTTTGCCGAGTTCTAGTCCTTTGCCACTTAAAGCTTATATTCCATAGGTCTTTGGCCGATAGTTCACATTATTCCAATCATCTTGGCTTGGGTATTTTCTACCATTCCCATCATATGTGTTTCTTTTATAGAATTTCTCGGGACTTTTGGTAGCTCTGCTTTCTTCTTTACGAGTATCTCCCGCTTGGAGTTTGTTGAGGAACTCGGGCCGATTTCTTCTCGCTTGTCATCTCAAGATACTCAACTCGATCGCTTTTCCTTTTCCTTTCTAACCAAGGCCAGCTTTGCTTGTGATTGTGCTTTGAATAAATGTGTGTGCATCATTTGAGTTTTGATATTAGAGATACTTCATTGCTTGAAGATCCCTTTTCCAAAATCACTTTTGAACTTGACATAGCATGTAGAGGAATTAAATCCTAAGCCTGCCTTTGTCTCCACATTCTCTTTTTGACTCATAATAAGATCATCCAATGATTTGATGCCTTAGTGAATGAGGCTATCACATTTTTGAGGTCATTCTCCCTCTTTTCTATAGCAGCTTTTCTCGCTATTAACTTAGCATTTTCAGCCTTTTAGACTTTTATTCTCATCACCTATTCGACTTAGAGTACTCAAACCCTTAGTCACCGTGAGTTTTGCTCTTAAGTAGGTTGTTTTCCTCATTTAGTAGTGTGTGTGAGGATTTAATGTGTTCAAAATCTTTCATCATTTTGCCTAATGAATCATAAAGATCAAAGGGTGATGAAGTGTGTGTGTCACAATCACTATCACTAGTATCCGAGTGTGATGAGTTAGAGTGTACCTCATCTTCATGGTCGTTGGTTTTGTTCTTTAGCCATTGGGACAGATCAAGGCTTCTTCTTCGTAGTCACTTGAGTAGTCACCACTACTCTCCGAGTCCGATGTGTCTTTTGACTTGATCAGACGCTAGCCTCTCGCAGCCAACATTGCCTTTCTCTTTTCCCCGCCTTCTTTTCCTAAAGACTTTCTTTTCCTTTTCATTCCTATATTTGTTGACTACAGATATGGGCATTCAATGGCATAGTGGTCGGGTTGCCTCAGCCCAAAGATAGATTTTCAACTTTTTGATCAGCTTCTTTCCATCCTTGATTGTCACTTTTTGATATTCAACTTTTGATGCTCGCTTCTCTTGGGTGGTCTATCTTCCTTGACTTGGAGGGAGCCGAGTGTCTTCTCGAGGATTCACCTTGCTTCTTTTGTAATTCTTATTGAAGAACTTGTTGAACCTTTTAACCATCGTGGCAATCTCCTCTTGGTCAATGACTTCTTTGACCTCACTCTCTTGCCATCCTTAACAATTAGAGCAAATGTTTTGGGCACAAATTGCCTCTTTGGTCTTTTCTTCTCACCAAATTCGTAGGCTTTGAGATCCGAGAATAGCTCATGGTTGGATGTTTTTGATAGGTCCATGGAATGTCTCATGGCCATGACTTCCATATCCCACTCGCTGGGAGACTTCTTAGAATCTTCATACACATTTCCTTCGTGTATATTCCTTTCCAAGTGCATACCATTGGTAATTTCGTGAACCGAGCATCCAAATGATCCAAGGTTTCTCCCCGCAAGCATCTTAAAGTTTTCAAATTTTTGTACAACAACATGATAGTTTATTTTCTTTGATTTGCTTCCGAGCCTTCGCAAATCAAGGTTAGCTTGTCCTGCATTTCTTTTGCCGCTTTTGCATGATTTGACTTTGTTGAATACGGCTTTGTCCAAAGTTTTGTAAAGAATGTCCTTGGCCACATTGTCCAAGTTATATCTTTTCCTCGCCATCATTTGTCTATTCAGCTTCTTGGTTTTTCAACCATCGCCGTCCGGGAGCAAAGATCCTCTTCTCCTTCACCGCAGCAGCCTTTCTTGCAAATGCTTGTGTTCACTTTTAAGATTTGGAGTGGCCCATCTTCTATCACTATCCACATCTCATCGTAATGTTGATAGATGAGCCTCGCATACGAATTTTCCAATCATCAAATTCTTCAATTGTGAACATAGGGATGCGTGTCAAATTTGCTTCCATGATAATAACTTTGCTGAATAAAAAAGTTTTGAAAGATTAAGTACTAAAACAAGCTTTGAAAAATTTGGATATCTAGTTCAAGAACTGCAAGGCGAAGGCTCAATGAACCAACCGCCTGATACCACTTGTAGGTCCCAAGGGGTGTGAGTGTAAGGTTTAGAAGGGGGGGTTGAATAAACCTTACCAACTTTTCGATTTAGTCATTTTTAAAATGTTCTGAGTTAATACTTCACAGCTGAGTCCTTGATGGACAAATAAGTTAGTTAATCAAAGAGTTAGTCACTAAACGCACTGATCGACTGAGCCGCTGATAGAATAACTCAAATTGCTTTTGACTAAAGACTTAACTCGACCGTGATATGTTTTCAATGCCGAAGACTTAACACCCTTGAATTTTGGTTAAGTTTGTTTTAATATTAAGTTTTAGCACTTGGTTGATTATCAATTGATAGCAAATTAATCAAGATATAAAAGCAATATGCGTAAATTAAAGTGTTGAAATGTAAATGACACAATAAGTTTTTATAGAGGTTCAAGATGGGATAATTCTTCTACTCCTCTCTTCTCCAACTCCCGGAGGAATCCACTAAGTATTGATCAATATACGAGTGGTTAATGTACCCGTATACAAGTCTTGATCACACAAATGACTTGATCCTTTGGGACTCCGGGCCCCGAGATGCCTTGGTCACACAAAAGCCGCTTCTCGTACGACTCAGCCTTTCTTCACGTCACAGGTAGTAGTCGCTTTTGCTACTACAGCCCACTTGCTCAAGCTTCTTGGATTAGATCACGAATGCCTCCAAAACTTGAGACTCGGATCGACCTTGAACCTTCCTACAATCCTCCGTGGAATGTAGACCCTTGATTCTTCAAATGTTTCCTCTTCAACCGATAGAAGTTGTCTTCCTTCACAGTGAGTGTTGGATTGATTTCCTTCGTAATGTAGGCTTGAGGATTGAATTTGAATGACTTGAGAATATTTTTGGTTACAAATAATGTTAGCTTGAATGTTCGTGGTTCGTAACCTTCTCTCGAGTGATTCCTCACCTTTTATATTGATCTTTTAAAAATTTGCCCGTTGAAGAGATAGCTTATTTTTAAAAACACTTGTGGTCGTTGGCTTGTTTTGTTGCAAATTCTTGAATTGCCACTTCCTCGTATCAATGATTCTTCAAATTTTCGTAGTTCGACACAGTGCAAAGGCTTCCCATCGGTTTATTCCTCTTGCACGCTTCGGGATCGAGCACTTCAGAAAGGCAAGATGGAGGTATTACTTGTTTAAGTAATTTTTGACTTCTCGTGCAACGGATCTCTTTCAGCTTATCTCGCCTTGACGCATTTTCTTAACTTCCCCTGCTTGACTTCGAGTCGCCTTTCCAATCATTGATGACTTTTCCGTCATTTCAACTTGAGATTTGGTTGTCTTGAGTTGACTTGACCGATACTTCACCCAACAGTATCTCACCGCACCTTCACCAAGTTCCTGCCTTCTCTTCCTTGTTACACTCACCGCTTTGGCAATGAGTCTTCCTTCTAGTCTCTAGTTGTCTTCTTGCATGTTCAGCATAGCCGACTTGACTGACTTCAAACCAAATTTATCTATTACAATGCAATTTACAACAAAAATGGGGTGCCAACTTTCTATTCTAAGTTTTACATGGCATTCATTAAAACCTAAAAATTAATTTCCCAACACCATGCACGAGAAACTCTTACCGTAGGTCCAGGATAGTCCTCCCAAACTCTTCTCGCAAACCGATCGCTTGGGAGTGGCACAAAGAAATTGCGCTGACATTGCTGCCCCACGCCCCCCGTGCAATCAGAGAATGGATCTAAGGGAATTGGCGATGAAGCTGGGAAGTTGGGCACCCAAGCCTATCCAACCCCTGAAGAAGGTGTTCTCACACCTACCCTAGCGGCTGAACACTCAGAGGACAAAGCCGCGTCTCCGGGAGCAGAGTGACCCCACTTATTCACTCACCGGTGTACACCGAGGGGAAACTCTCTCCACCACACTGGGTTGGAGGTTGTCAGGGAGACAGATCAATGGAGTTAGGAGGCGAAGGTGAGAAAGAATTTGAAAAATAGCGTAACGACATTAACGGCTCGGACAAATGAGTCCTGCCTCACCAAATGTCTACTGCTTTGAAGGCCGATGACGCTGCTATCACAGCTGAGGCAAAGAATAGTGTATGCTGAGGAAGTTATTGAGAAGAGGTTACCTGAACCACCTACAAGCAAGCAATATTCAAGCATCTAACCTGCAATATTCTCATAAACATTCAAGTAATTCCTCAAGCCTGAAACTCGAAGGAAATCAATCCAACACAAGTTGTGAAGGAAAGACAACTTAAAATCTGTTGAAGAGGAAACTTTTGAAGAAATAAAAGGGGTCTACTTTCCAAGCTAGGATTGTAGAAAGGTTTCTGGTCGAACCATTAGCAAGTTTGTTGAGGGCTTCATGATCAAATCCAAGAACTTGAGAAGTGAGTCAAGTAGTGCAAGGCAAAAGGCCTGCGAAGAAGCTGAGTCGCAAGAGAAGCCAGCTGTGTGATCAAGGCTATCTCCAGACTGTTCACCGCTTTGTAAACTGATCTGTTACATAGTGGATTCCTCCAGGAGTTGGAGAAGAGAGGATTAGAAGAATGACCCCATCTTCAAACCGCTATAAAAATATTTGTGTCATTTACTTTCAGCAAACTTACTTTCCTGCACATTTACTTTATATCTGTTGTTAAGCATTATATTTGCTATCCAACTGATAAATAACCAAGTGCTGAAAATCAAGTGTTTAAAACAAGCTAAAATCTAATCAAAGGGTGTTAAGTCTTCCGCTATTAAAAACCAATCAGCCAAGTTCAAGATTTGCTTGAAAGCAAATGAAGAAGATACTATCAACAAATTTCTATCGAAATCCGCTGAGTGGGTAAATTAGTTGAAAAGCCAACTTAGTTGTCCATCAAGGACACACATATTTGAGTCATCTCTGTTGAATTATTTTAAAAAGACTAAATCAAAATTTTGGTAAGGTTTATTCAACCCCCCCTTCTAAACATTACTTCACACCCTTGGGACCTACATTGGTGAAGTCACGCTCCATTCTCAAAGTTACCCGTGAACCTTCCTATCGAGAAAGCTGCAGTGGCCATGGCAGATAAAAAAAGGCCATTGAAGATGCATTTGAGGAGGTAGCTGAGAAACAAGAAGCTCGCATTCAGGAAATAATGAAGCAATATGGTGGTCCTCCAGCCGGAAAGGACTACACTGCGATCAAGCCCCCAAAGAACATTAGTATGGCTGATGATGGATCTGAGCCCAAATCAATGGAGGAATTCAAAACTCTGGAATCAAAAGGCTACTTTCAAGGGATGACTCTGCCTCAAGCCCGGGACTTGTATTGGGATAAGGGACAGTATTTGTGTCAATCAGCTGATAAGCAGCAGATATCCAGCAGTCACTCGGCTGGAGAGCAGAAGACTCCAATATAGTACATTCACAGAGGAAGGGGAACTGAGTAAGGGAGGGGAAGAAGTGGTGGTGGAAGAGGCTCTCAACCTCGACCAAAACCAAAAGACGTCGCATTCGTAGATCCAGAAAAGAAGGGTATTATCTATTGGGCTAGATATAAACCATCTTGCCAACCTAGAAGTTGCAAGAAAGAACGCTGAGGCTCTTAAAAGGAAACAAGCTGAGAATGAGAGAACTGCACGCGAATGGGAAGAGAGGAAGCGAGGGATGACCCTGCTGCTAGGCGAGCATATGAGAAAAAGAAGAAAGAAGAAGAGGAAAGAAAGAGAATGAGATCAAAGGGATGATCGCAAGAGAGCTGATGAAGAAGAGAGAAGAAGGAAGCAACAAAGGCATTGAAGTGAGCTGCAAACCCCTTCGTGTATTTTGTTTTATTACATCAATGTAAGTCTTCTGTAGTAAGCTCTGTAAATTTTCTTGTAACTTAGCTTACTTACATTCTGTATTGATGTATATGTATGAAGCTTTGTATAGGAATAACTCTGATACTTTATGTAAATAGCTTTGTAAAGGACAAGAATGATATGATCAATAAAATAATTCATTCAAGCATACATTCTTTGTTACTGCACTGCTTGTATTTCTTTTTGCTGTTTACTTATTTATTTTAAGTTTTGGCATCATCAAAAAGGGGGAAATTGTTAGGAAATTTATTTGTTAGATTTTGATGATACCATATAAAACTTAAACTAGGAAGTTGATACCCCATTTTCCTTGTAATTTGCTTTGTAATAGATAGATCGAAAGAGTCAATTAAGTCACCTATGTCAAGACTACAAGAAGTCAATCATGACTAAATGAAGACTCGTTGTGTTTCAAATTGAGTGTGGTCAAGAAGGAAGTCAAGGACTCGATTGAAGGAGTGTCAGTTGAGGAACAATTGTGTGAAGTGTCGGTCAAGTCAACTTAAAGAGCCAAGTCTATCAGTTAGAGTGACAGTTGAGTCAATCCTATGACTAGAGCAGACTCAAGTCACCTGGGGTAAATGCAGCAGTCAAGTGAAGTCAACTGACTTAGATCTGTTGGAATAAAGTCAAGAATATTACTCGAAATAGTAATATGTCAGTGTTGTCGTCTAAAAGTGGTTTTCCCAGAATTGTGCCAAAGGGATGAACCAATGGGAAACACTGCACCTTGTGTCAGACACCTGCAAATCTAAAATGCCATTTAATACGTGGAAAGGTCAACATCACAAAGGTTGCAGACCAAGACAAGATAAGCCAACAACAACAAAGTCACATTTGAAATTAGCCTATCTCTTCAATGGGCAAAATTTCAAATGTGCTCTATAAAAGGCTGAGAAAGCTATTGAGAAGAGGTTACCTGAACCACCTACAAGCAAGCAATATTCAAGCATCTAACCTGCAATATTCTCATAAACATTCAAGCAATTCCTCAAGCCTGAAACTCGAAGAAATTCGATCCAACAAAAGTTGTGAAGGAAAGACAAATTCAAATCTGTTGAAGAGGAAACTTTTGAAGAAATCAAATGGGTCTACTTTCCAAGCTAGGATTGTAGAAAGGTTCCAGGTCGAACCATTATCAAGTTTGTTGGAGGGCTTCATGATCAAATCCAAGAACTTGAGAAGTGAGTTGAAGTAGCAAGACAGCTGCCCTGTGAAGAAGCTGAGTCGCAAGAGAAGCCAGCTTGATCAAACCGTCTCCAGTCGTACCGCTTTGTAAACCGATATAGTGGATTCATCCAAAGAGTTGGAGAAGAAAGGATTAAAAGAATGACCACATCTTCAAACCTCTATAAAAATATTTGTATCATTTACTTTCAGCAAACTTACTTTCCTGCACATTTACTTTATATTTGTTGTTAAGCATTATATTTGCTATCCAACTGATAAATAACCAAGTGCTAAAAAATTAAGTGTTTAAAACAAGCTAAAATCCAATCAAAGGGTGTTAAGTCTTCCACATTAAAAAACCAATCAGCCAAGTTCGGGATTGGCTTGAGAAGTGAGTTATACTATCAACAAATCTATCGAAGTTTGTTGAGTGGGTAACTTAGTTGAAAAGCCAACTTAGTTGTCCATCAAGGACACACATGTTTGAGTCAACTCTATTGAATTATTTTAAAAGGACTAAATCAAAATTTGCAAGGTTTATTAAACCCCTCCTTCTAAACCTTACTTCACACCCCTTGGGACCTACATTGGTGAAGTCACTGCCTCCATTCTTAGCAAGCTACCTGTGAACCTTCCTATCGAGAAAGCTGCAATGGCCATGGCAGATAAAAGAAAGGCCATTGAAGCTGCATTTGAGGAGGTAGCTGAGAAACAAAAAGCTCACATTCAGAAATAATGAAGCAATATGGTGGTCCTCCAAATGAAAGGACTACACTGCGATTAAGCCCCCAAAGAACATTATTATGCCTGATGATCGATCTGAGCCCAGATCAATGGAGGAATTCAAAACTCTAGAATCAGAAGGCTACTTTCAATGGATGACTCTGCCTCAAGCCTGGGACTTGTATTGGGAGAAAGGAGTGGATTTGTGTCAATCACCGATAAGCAGACATCCAACAATACTACTCCTACCGAAAGTAAAACTCTCAATATAGTACACTCCCGTAGGAAGGGGAATTGAGTCAGGGAGGGGAAGAAGTGGTGGTGGAAGAGGCTCTCAACCTCCACCAAAACCAAAAGACGTCGCATTCGTAGATCCAGAAAAGAAGGTTATTATCTATTGGGCTAGATTCAAACCATCTTGCCAACCTAGAAATTGCAAGAAAGAACGATGGGGCTCTTAAAAGGAAACAAGCTGAGAATGAGAGAACTGCTCGCGAATGGGAAGAGAGGAAGCAGAGGGATGACCCTGCTGCTAGGCGAGCATATGAGAAAAAGAAGAAAGAAGAAGAGAAAGAAAGAGAAGGAGATCAGAGGATGATCGCAAGAGAGCTGATGAAGAAGAGAGAAGAAGGAAGCAACAAAGGCGTAGAAGTGAGCTGCAAACCCTTTCGTGTATTTTGTTTTAATACATTAATGTAAGTCTTCTGTAGTAAGCTCTGTAAATTTCCTTGTAACTTAGCTTAGATACATTATGTATTGATGTATATGTATGAAGCTTTGTATAGGAATAACTCTGATACCTTATGTAAATAGCTTTGTAAAGGACAAGAATGTTATAATCAATAAAATGATTCATTCAAGCATACATTCTTTGTTACTGCACCGCTTGTATTTCTTTTTGTCAAGCATTTATTTATTTTTACGTTTTGGCATCATCAAAAAGGGGGAAATTGTTAGAAATTTATTTGTTAGATTTTGATGATACCATGTAAAACTTAAACTAGGAAGTTGACACCCCATTTTCCTTATAATTTTCTTTGTAATAGATAGGACTGAAAGAGCTAAATTAATTCAGCTATGTCAAGGATTACAAGAAGTCAATCATGGATCGAAATGAAGACTCATCCAGTTTTCACAAGATGGTCAAGAAGGAAGTCAAGGACTCGACTGAAGGAGTGTCATCTGAGGAAAAGCTGTGTAAAGTGTCGGTCAAGTCAACTTAAAGAGCCTAGTTTGTCAGTTAGAGTGACAGTTGAGTCAATCCTATGACTGGAGCAGACTCAAGTCACCTGGGGTAAATGCAGCAGTCAAGTGAAGTCAACTGACTTAGATCCATTGGAATAAAGTTAAGAATATTACTCGAAATAGTAATATGCCAGGCTGCCAGGTCTAAAAGTGGTTTTCCCATAATTGTGCAAAAGGAATGAACCAATGGGAAATACTGCACCTTGTGTCAGACACCTACAAATCTGAAATGCCATTTAATACGAGGAAAGGTCAACATCACAAAGGTTGCAGACCAAGACAAGACAAGCCAACAACCACAAAGTGACATTTGAAATTAGCCTATCTCTTCAATGGGCAAAATTTCAAAAGTGCTCTATAAATGGCTGAGGAAGCTATTGAGAAAAGGTTACCTGAACCACGAACGAACAAGCAATATTCAAGCAATTAACCTGCAATATTCTCATAGCAATGCAAGCAATTCCTCAAGCCTCAAACTCGAAGAAACTCGATCCAACACAAGCTGTGAAGGAGAGATAACTTCAACCATTTGAAGAGGAAACTTTTGAAGAAGCAAAGGGGTCTACTTTCCAAGTCAGGATTGTAGAAAGGTTCAAGGTCGAACCATTATCAAGTTTGTTGAGATCTTCGTGATCAAATCCAAGAACTTGATAGGTGAAGTGAAGTAGCTGTGCAAATTGCCTCGTGAAGAAGTTGAGTCGCAAGATAAGCCAAATATGTGATCAAGGCGTCTCCTCCAGATCGATAATCGCTTTGTAGATCGATATGTTACATAGTGGATTCCGTGGATTCTCTAGAGTTGGAGAAGAGAGGATTAGAAGAATTACCCCATCTTCGAACCTCTATAAAATATTTGTGTCAGCTTACTTCACCAATTTACATTCTTGTATATTTACTTATCTCACCGTTAGTTTATATTTGCTATCCAACCGATAAATAACCAAGTGCCAAAATAAAGTGTTAAAAACAAGCTTAAAACAAATCAAAGGTTGTTAAGTCTTCCCCGTTAAAAACCAAATCACCTAAGTTAAGTATTTGCTTAAGCAAATGAGTTATACTATCAACAAATATATATCGAGTTTATTGAGTGGGTAACTTAGTCAATAGCCAACTTAGTTGTCCCCAAGGACACAGCTGTTTGAGTCAACTTTGTTGTATATTTTAAAAGGACTAAAATCAAAAACTTGGTAAGATTTATTCAATCCCCCCTTCTAACCCTTACACCACACCCCTTGGGACCTACAGGATCCAAGGTTTTTGGTACTTAAAAGCTTTCTATATAATATAATAAAACATTTGATAGTTGCTTTACTCGATTTGTTTGATAGACAAGGCAATCAAGAGGTTTCTGGTCAGAAACTTAGTTGAGCAAGTTGTTGTGAGGAATGTACAGGAATCTTGTGCTTTTGATAGTAAGCTTTTTTGTTTCTTAATTGGTTGTTGACTTCTTCTATGGCCATTGCTATATATGTATAATGATATTTTAAACTAGCATTTGTTACTTGTCTTATTTATTTTTATTTTTTAAATACGCAGCATGTGGTTCTTGATCCTATTAAGGTCGAGGAAATGGTTTCAAGTGAATGGCACACATAATGTTCTTCAGTAGAAGCTACCTTAGTGTAACTCTTGTTCTAAAACAACCAGATAATTTCTTGAATTCTAAGACTTATTAGCTTTATTTTGGAGACGCGAGCTACTCTTATCACATTATATTGAGATACTTTTGTTTTAGTTTCAAGTGAATGATGGAGTGTTCAATATTTTTATTTTGTTAAAACAATATTTTAGGATAACTTTTGTCTCTTTGTTTTTATTTTTATGATTTATGAATTTTGTTGTCTCTCTCCTAGTTGTATTTTGTTTCTATTGTTGGTCACATGATTGATTAAATGGTCTAAACATAAGTTTGGTCAATACGAAAGCCGAAAAATCATTAAAACATAACACTTCTTTTATGTAGTGCTATCTATCAATACAAACATGGATAGCGTTTTTCCTAAAATCGCTATCAATTTATGTCGATAACGCTTTTTTATGGAGTGTTATCTTATGAATACAAATATGTGATAGCGCTTCCACAAAAAGCGCTATCAAATATGTATCTCGATAGCGCTTTATAAGCGCTATCTACCGTTGGGAAATTATTTTGTAGATTTTGATGAATGCCATGTAAAACTTAGAATAGGAAGTTGGCACCCCATTTTTTGTTATAAACTCGCATTGTAATAGATAGGGCGGTCAAGCCGAGTTAAGTCAACTATGCCTAAAACATGCAAGAAGACAACCGAGACTAGAAGGAAGACTCACCGCAAGGCACTGAGTATGGCAAAGAAGAGAAGACGAGAACTCGATCAAGGTGCAGCTTGAGATGCAATGAGTGAAGTATCGCCAAGTCAACTCAAGACAAAAGTCTCAAGGTTGAAGTGACAAGAGTCATCAAATGATTCGCCGACTCAAGTCACCTGGGGATGTTAAGAAAATGCAAATAAGTCAAGACAACCGAAGAGATCCGCTGTACGTAAATCAAGAGAATTACTTAAACAAGTAATACCTCCATACCGCTTTCTCGAAGTGCTCGCCTGCGTGCAAAAGGAATAAACCAATGGGAATCACGCACCATGTCGAACTCCGAAAAGTCAAGAATCATTCATACGAGGAAATGGAAATTCCAAGGATCGCAACAAGACAAGCCAACGACCACAAGTGACTTCCAAAAATAAGCCTATCTCTTCAACTGGCGATTTTTGAAAGATCACTATAAAAGGCCGAGGAATAACTCGAGAGAAGGTTACCCGAACCACGAACATTCAAGCAAATATTTGAATCAGAACCTAAAATATTCTCAAATCATTCAAGATCAATCCTCAAGCCTAAATTACGAAGGAAATCAATCCAACACTCACCGTGAAGGAAAGATTGCTTCAATCAGCTTGAAGAGGAAACTTTTAAAGAATCAAGGGGTCTACATTCCACGGAGGATTGTAGGAAGGTTCAAGGTCGAACCAGTCTCAAGTTATTGGAGGGCTTCGTGATCAAATCCAAGAAGCTTGAGCAAGTGGGCTGTAGTAGCAAGGCAAACGCCTGTGAAGAAGCCGAGTCGTATGAGAAGCCACCGTGTGACCAAGGCATCTCCGTGATCGAGTCCTAAAGGATCAAGTCACCGTGTGATCAAGACTTGTATCCGGATCGTTAACCACTCAGTATATTGATCAATACTTAGTGGATTCCTCCAGGAGTTGGAGAAGAGAGGAGTAGAAGAATTACCCCATCTTCGAACCTCTATAAAAACTTATTGTGTCATTTACATTTCAAAGACTTTAATTTCTCGCATCTTATTTTTATATCTCACGATAAACTTGCTATCCAATTCATAATCAACTCGAGTGCAAAAACCTAGCATTAAAACAAACTTAACCAAATTCAAGGGTGTTAAGTCTTCCAAAAAACAAATCACAATGAGTTAAGTCTTTAGTCAAAACAATTGAAGTTATTCTATCAACAAATTTCAATGAGTCTCGTTGAGTGACTAACTCACGATTAACTAACTTAGTCATTCTTCAAGGATACAAAACCGTGAAGTATTAACTCAATTTTTAAAAGGACTAAATCGAAAAGTTGGTAAGGTTTATTCAACCCCCTTCTAAACCTTACACTCACACCCCTTGGGACCTACATCTACAGGATAGGGCTTCGATAACGTTGGTTCCGATAAAGACTTTGAAATGCTATCTAAAGGGGGAAAAAGTGCTATCTCGAGTTCTTTTTGGCATAGTAAAGCCCAATCATTACGACTGTACTAACCGTCTTCTCTAATATCTCTTTAATTTCTGGTTAGAAAGTTTGGCCGCACCATTAGATTGCGGGAAAAGCAACCAAGGCGACTTTATGTCTCCTTTGTATTTCTCCATGAGATTGTTAAACAACTTTTTTACGTAAATGTAAGCCCTCATCACTAACTAACGCCGTGGAGTACCAAACCGTAAATATATTCTTTTGCAAGAACTTCAATACGATCTATGCATCATTTATTTTGTTGGAATCTCAACTACGTACATGGATACATAATCCACCGCAAGGAGAATATACATGTACCCACATGAAAAAGGAAACGACCCCATGAAGTCTATGCCCCATAAATCAAATCACTCCACCTCTCATGTTCACAATGGCATCTCATGTCGCCAAGATCATCCCCATTCTTTGACACATATCGCTATGTAACACAAACTTGTAGTAGTCTTTAAAATTAAAGGCCAGAAGAAATCAGACTGTGTATATATCTTTGTCGTAGTACATGTTGGCCCAAAGTGGCCCCCGCTTGGCGATGAATGGCACTCGCTTCTAAGATGATTTCCCACTCTTCTTGAGGCGCACACCTCCTAACCACCGAATCTGAACACCTTTTGAATAACTAAGGTCCTTCCCACATAAAATATCATATATAATGAAGGAATTTCTTCCTTTGATGATATGTGATATCAGGTGGTAGAACGCCACTTACTAAATAATTCAAAATATCGGCGTATCATAGAATACTCGCCGCCATCGATCAATTCATTTGGAAATGTTTATTTGATGGTTAGCCCATCGTTTCCTCATTATTTGTATGCTCTAACCGTGAGAGATGGTTTGCCACCACACTCTCACCTCCCTTAAGAACTCGAATCTTGATGTCAAACTCTTGCAACAAGAGTATCCACCAAATAAGCCTGGGCTTTGCATCATTCTAAAAAGATACTTAATTGGTGCATGGTATGTGTGGACTATCGTCTTTGTCCCAATCGAATACGCTCGGAATTTATCAAAGGCAAACACCACTATAAGTAATTCTTTTTCCATTGTGGTGTAGTTATGCTGAGCTTGGTCTAGTGTTCGACTCTTATAGTAGATTACCCAAAAAATCTTATCGGGTTTTTAACCCAATGCTACCCCTATTGCAAAATAACTTGCGTCGCACATTATCTCAAATGGCTGACTCCAATGAACTGTCTGCATTTGGAAAGGAATATACACAGAAGGAAATGTGTATGAAGATTCTAAGAAGTCTCCCAACTGAATGGGAAATGAAGGTCATGGCACTGAGACATTCCATGGACCTATCCAAGACATCCAACCATGAACTATTCTCAGATCTCAAAGCCTATGAATTTGAGCTGAGAAGAAAAGACCAGGAGGAGACCGTTGTGCCCAAAACAAATTTCTCTAATTGTTAAGCATGGCAAAAGAGCCGAGGTCAAAGAAGTCATTGACCAAGAGGAAATAGCCCTAATTGTTAAAAGGTTTAACAAGTTCTTCAATAAGAACTACAAGAGAGGCAAGGGCGAATCCTCCAGAAGACACTCAGTCTCCCTCCAAGTCAAGGGAAGATAGGCCAACCAAGAGAGCAGAGCATCAAAAAGTTGAATATCAAAGGGCCGACAATCCAAGAATAGAAAGAGCTGATCAAAAGGTTGAAAATCTATGCTCGAACCGCAGTAACCAGGTCATTATGCCATTGATTGCCCATATCCTGTAGTCAACAAATACAAGAATGAAGAAGAAAGAAAGGTCTTCGAGAAAGAAGACAAGAAAAGAAAAAGGCAATGTTGGCTACAGAGATTACCGAGACAAAGTCAAGAGACACAAATGATTCGTAGAGTAGTGAAGTCGACTACTCAAGTGACTTTGAAGAAGAAGCCTTGATCTGCTTTAATGGCCAAGGAACAAGACCAACCCGACCAAGAAGATGAGGTACACTCTAATTCATCACTCTCGATTCCAAAGATAGTGATCAGACACACACACTTCATCACCCACTCGATCTTTATGATTCATTAGGCAAAATGATGAAAGATTTTGAACACATTAAATCCTCACACACACACTAAATGAGGAAAACAAATTTACTAAATGCCAAACTCACAAATTGACTAAGGAGCCGAGTACCCTAAGTCAAATAGCCGATGAGAATGAAAGTCTAAAGGCCGAAAATGCTAAGCTAATAACAGAGATAATCGCTATAGAAAAGAGGGAGAATGACCTCAAAATGTGATTGCCTCATTCACTAAGGCATCTAAATCATTGGATGATCTTATTATGAGCCAAAGAGAATGTGGAGACAAGACAGGCTTATGATTTAATTCCTCTGTGCGATGTCAAGCTCCAAAAGTGATCTTGGAAAAAGGATCTTCAAGCAATGAAGTATCTCTAAAATCCAACACTCCAAATGGTGCACACACATTTATTCCAAAGCACAATCACAAGCAAACTGGCCTTGGCTATAAAGGAAAAGGAAAATAAATACCCGATTGAGTGTCTTGAGAGAGGACACCGAGAAGAAATCCAAATGAGTTCCTCAAAGAAACTCCAAATAGGAAATACTCTATAAAGAAGAAACAGAGCTACCAAAAACCCCAGAAGTTCTATAAAAGAAACACATATGATGGGAATGGTAGAAAGTACCCAAGCCAAGCTGATTGGAATAATGTGAACTATCAGCAAAGACCTATGGAATATAAGCCCAAATGGCAAAGGCCTAGAACTGAGCAAAGGCCATTCCAAAGGTATAAGAGCTTTCATCAACACACATATGCACCTAGGCACTACACTCAGAAATGTCACAACTACCCAAAGGTGGCAATTGCTAAAACACCTACACAGGCATACAGACAAAAGAGACAGTTGTATGAACCTAGAACCCCCAAGCAATTTGCCAAAGTTAATTATGATTATGGCACTGATAGATGGCAACCTCTTAGAGTCAAATCATTTGGCTATAGGCTGGTTGGATCATCTTATAATACTAACCCCTCATGACCCAGGAAAGTATGGGTACCTAAAACTTAATTTCCTTGATTGCAGGTTCAAGGAACAGCTGAGTGCCAAGGAACCTGGTACATGGATAGTGGCTGTTCCAGGCACATGACAGGAAACAAGAAAAATCTATCAAAATTCAAGGAAGTCAGAGGTGCAAAAGTCATATTTGGAGGAAATGAAGCTCCAGGTGAAAGAAAAGGCATTGGATCCATCAAGAAAATGGATTAGAAATCACAGATGTTGCATATGTTGAAGGACTCAACTTCAACTTGCTAAGCATCAGCCAACTCTGTGACAAGGGTTACAATGTTGGATTTAACATGGGTATATGCCAAATCAAGGATACTGAATCAAATGAAGTTGTGTTGCAAGGATGCAGACAAAAGAACATGTATGTGGTAGATTGGTTAAATGCGACACCAAGCACTTGTCTACTAGCAAAGAGCACAATCAATCAAGTCAAGTTGTGGGCAAAAAAGCCGAGTCACTTGAATTTCAAAACAATTAACAAGCTTGCCGTAAGCGATCTTGTAGAAGGACTTCCGCACTCGATATACAAGAAGGAAAGTGTATGTGATGCATGCCGATGGGAAAGCAAATCAAATCATCATTCAAAGAAAAGACATGTCCGTCTTCAACAAGAATATTGCACCTGCTACATACGGATCTATTTGGTCCAGTGAACCAAAACTAGCATAAGTGGGAAGAAATACACCTTGGTGGTAGTAGATGACTACTCAAGATATACATGGACAATATTCATGTGTATGAAGAAAGAAACTCTGCAGAAACTACAACAACTGATGAAAAGAATCCAAAATGAGAAGAGTCAAACCATTATCAAAATTAGATCCGACAGAGGAACTGAGTTTGTCAATAGCATAATCACTCAGTACTGTATTGAAAATGGTATTGGTCATGAATTATCTGCAGCAAGGACTCCACAACAAAATGGAGTTGCAGAAAGAAGGAATAGAACTCTCAAAGAAGCAAAGAAGGACCATGTTAGTCAAGGGGCTACCTAAAAGATTTTGGGTCAAGCAATAAACACAAAGATGCTACACTCAAAATAGATGCATGATAAACAGACAGTTGACAAAGACTCCCTATGAGATTTGGACAGGGAGAAAGCCAAATGTTGCATATTTTAGAATATTTGGATGCAAATGCTTCATCCACAACAATGGCAAAGATAATTTAAAGGCTTTTGATGATAAAGCTGATGAAGGTATCTTCTTGAAATACTCAGCTGAAAGCAAAGCCTACAGAGTACTCATCAAGAGGACTATGGTTACAGAGGAATCCATTCATGTGGTGTTTGATGAGCCAAATGTAAATGGAGAAGACATTGAAGAGTCACCGATATAGTCAATCAACCAACCATGCGAGAAGAGTCCCTATGTCAAGTCAAGCCGGAATTATAAACCCGTATGAAGATGAGATAGCCGAGTCTCAAAAACAAATGGAAAATCAGCAGCTAAGTGATGAATAGAGAGCTGATCAAAGCAACACAAACCGCAAGACGACTAAATCCAAACTAACTTACTCCAACCTGGTGTAAGATGGCTGAGAGACCATCCACCAGAACTAGTCATTGGAGATGTAAGAGAAGGTGTCAAAACGAGATCCAGAGCTCAACAAGAAGCAATGTTCACGTGCTTTATCTCACAAATAGAGCCTAAAGATGTGTCACAAGCATTGACGACACACATTGATTCAAGCCATGCAAGAAGAGTCAATCGCTTTGAAAGAAATAAAGTGTGGGAATTGGTTCAAAGACCTACCCATCAAAATGTTATTGGCACTAAATGGGTATTCAGAAACAAGATGAATGAGGAAGGTTCTGTGGTAAGAAACAAAGCAAGATTGGTAGCCAAAGGATATTGCCAAAAAGAAGCGATAGATTTTGATGAAACATTTGCTCCTATGGCAAGATTGGAAGCCATAAGGATGTTTCTTGCCTATGCAGCTCACAAGAACTTTATTGTGTATCAAATGCATGTAAAGAGTGCATTTCTTAATGGTTTATTAGAAGAAGAAGTGTATGTTTAACAACCTCCAGGATTTGAACAGAAGACTCTTGGAGACAAAGTATACAAACTCAAGAAAGCTCTATATGGGTTGAAACAGGCACCGAGAGCATGGTATGATACATTGTCACAATTCTTGACGGGAACGGATTCACAAAAGGCAAAGTGGATAGAACACTCTTCAGAATTCAGGATAGGAAGAGTATACTTTGCTTGTTCAAATATATGTGGATGATATCATCTTTGGATCCACAAACAAAGAGTCAGGTGATAAATTTTCAAATCTTATGCAAAGCAAATTCGAAATGAGCATGATGGGAGAGTCGACATTCTTCCTCGACTCCAAGTGAAACAAATTGAAGGATGGAACCTTCATAAGTCGACAAAATACACCGTAGATTTAATGAAGAAATTTGGTATGGAAGAGAAGTCTTCTCGAAAATACCAATGAATACATCACCAAATTGATATGGAGGCGATGCCAAGCCTCAGTAGATCAAACAAGATACGAGCACTTATTGGATCATTGCTTTATCTTACAACAAGCAAAGCCGTACATCACCTTTGTTTGTAGGTGTATGTGCAAGATTTCAATTTGCTCCAAAAGAAAGCCACATGATCGCAAAATGAAAGAGGATCTTGAGATATTTGAAAGGAAGCCAAGAAGTTGGCTTATGGTATCCAAAGGAAGGTGGATTCAAGCTAATTGGTTATTCGACTGACTATGCTAGATGTAGAGTTGATCGAAAAGCACCTCGTGCACATGTCAAATGCTTGGAAATAGGCTAATTTCCTGGTTTAGCAAAAAGCAAAATTCAATAGCCACCTCTACACCAAGGCTAATACATAGCCGATGGCACCACGTGTTGCCCAAGTCTTATGGATGAGATAGCAAGAACAGAGACTATGAAGTTGAAGAAAAGGAAATTCCAATCATGTGTGATAACACAAGTGCAATTGCAATCACTCAAAATCTGTGTTGCACTCAAGAACAAAGCATATCGATGTCGATATCACTTCATAAGAGATCATGTTGAAAAAAGACATCACCTTGAATATATTTCAACCGATAAGGCTTAGGTCGATATATTCACAAAACCATTATGTGAGTCAAGATTTGAAGAACTCAAGCATGAGTTAGGGTTAATTGAGCCGAGTTGACACTCGTAAGACTCAAAGAAAAGAAATGAAACATGAAAAGAGGAAAAAGAGTCAACTCTTAAATCAACTAAGTGAATCACCAGACGGAAAGACAGCTTGTACCGAGTTAGTCGACAAAATGAGTATTTACATACGAGGAGAGGAGAGTTAAATCAGCTAAGGGACAAGCTGAGTCATTTATGAGCAAAGTGATAAAAACGCAATGCTTTTTACTAAGCGAATGTTTTTAAGAATGACGTCAACATAATTATGACGTGTATAGGCAAAAGCTGCACACCAAGCTTATGATTGGATATAAATGCCGCCGCATTAAATACGAGACATTAAATGCAAATCAATGTGCAAGATCTAAGTCGTTGATTTTGATCACATTTCAAAAACCACCCGCACATCCTTTCATGAAACCATACTTAAACCATTTCGTCCGTTTCTCTCTCTCTTTACCAAAAACTGTTCATCTCTCTCTCGAAAGCAAAAGCAAAAATTTTCTCTCAAAACCCTCTCAATCCTCAGATCATTCTCTAAGTTTCGTTCGGTAAAATACTGAGAAATGGCATCCACTCATGATTTTGTCAAGCTAGGAAAGCAAATCCACACCGGGTCTACTGTGGATTTCGATGGTATGGTGAAACAAGGGTCCGACGACACCCTAGTGAAGAAGATTGTTGAGAAATTGGAAACGTCTAGGCTGAAACCATTTATGACGTTGGAGTTTCCGATGACCTATGTGGAAGAGGTTGCACAGTTCTACGTGAATGCTGAGGTTCACGATGAGGGCATCAAGTCCTCGGTTCATGGAAAGGAGTTCATCATTACTGCCAAGGATTTGGCAGAACACTGCTTGTTACCGGCGGAAGGAGTGTCATAAATTAATGAAGCTGATGTTGACCGATCGGCCGCTTGGAAGGAAGTAGCCAAGTCCGACTATCTTTGAGAAAGTAGTCTACACAAAACTAATAAGAGGTCACGAAGGAGGACTACCACAAATTGCTGGACATCGTTGCCAAATGCATAGATATCAAATTTGGCGCTTTGACCACTATCAAAAGCAAAGTTGATCGTAATGGTTGCGACCATTGAAGAGCGTAAAGTGAATCGGTGAGTTTGTCTACAAAGCACTCTGCCAAAACGTTGGGAACAAATCCTTCAAGGAGGATGGAACATTTGGAGGTTCCCCAGATACGGCCCGGTGATTGTCCTACTGATGGAGGTAAAAGGAGTCCCTCTTCGACATGGAAAGGCGTTCTATGTAAACAAGAGGATGTTCGATCAAACCTATCCGGCGCACGAAGAGAGCATACGCCAAGAGGGCGATACGAGTGAGGTGGAATCACCGACCCAAGATACAGCTTGTCTCCTCTCCACCAAAGAAGAAGGCTGCCCTGCAATGCTAAGAAGATTGTTGCCCTGCGCAAAGAAAGAAAAAGAAATCGCTCCGCCCCGCAGCTAAGTCACTCCGCCGCAGCAGCCGTCTTCCGCCCGCGCAAGCAGCAGCCGAGAAGGAATCTCAAATACCTTCTCCTATCGCCAAGAAAAGGAGAACTGTAAGCCAAGACAGCCAACTCCTCGTAAGAAGACAATAGCACCGCCCCGCCGCCTGACTCAAAAGAGACCTATCCGAACCGTAAATCCTCCTCGGTTCAAACAAAAAAAGAAGAAGAAGAATTTTCAAGCCCGAGCTTGAGAAACCGGGCCGAGTCACCACTCACCGAGAAGATACCCGAGACCGCTGGAGAAGTAGAGTCTCCGTGACGTGATCGATGAAACGCCAAGTATCTTTGCCGAGGCCGATCAAGAGAGGTAACTCAAGACCCAACAGATATAGACAGCAATGTGAGAACAAGGAATGGCCGAGACAACCACATCACCTGCTTGACAAGGTTGTTTCTCCACTTGTAACAGAGGCCACCGAGGATGTCGAGCAGCGAATTATGCTACCCTTAATCCCCGAAACAAGGGCGAGCAAGAGAATGATGACGATTTATGTAATCATGTCCTCTCCATTGTATCCGACATCCAAAATCGTCATGAGTGGAGAAAATGGAAGTCGAGCCTATCCAGAGTGCGCTTTGAAAGACCGATTTCATTGGCTTGAAGAAGAAGAACTCTTTAGGTTCCTTGAGGTTGACACAAAGTCTTTGCAAGCCCTTGATGAGGATAATTGTATCAATATACCGCAGATTCGAAAAGAAAACGAACAAAGCAAAGCAACGTGGGGACGCAGAGGCACGTGAGAAGGCCAAAGATCGCCTCTTATCGGCACCACCGATCATACACACCCTCACCTTGACGCCCTATCGTAAAGTGATGAGGATCTGACCTGTTGCTTTGCTTACGTAAGAATTGCAAATGCAAAGCAAGCAATGCAAGAATCCGAATCCTTCATGAGCAAAGAATGATGGAGGGACCAGAGAGTCCTCCAAATCACAAATGAGATAGACCCTATGGGAGTGGTGCGAAGATATCACATCATTTGTCGCGCCACAAATTCCCACTCATTCGGAGGAAGGTGTTAAGGGAAATGGCAATGAAATCGGGATAGTGGGGACCCCAATGAGCCAACTCCTAATGAAGGTGTCTTACCACCGCCCCAACGGTACCGAATACTCGGTGGGAACAAATGAGTCCGAGACGAGTGACCCCATTCCAAGTGACTCACCGGTGTGCCACCGAGGGGGAACTCCCTCCACCGCAAAAGGTCCTGAGGATGTCAACCGACTCCACAATGAATTTAGGAGGCGAAGTGGAGAAGGAACAATCACAGAATACACACAGCAAGTTGTCACGACGAGGCTCGAGGCGATTGTGACTGCCTCGGATGAAGTGCCAATTGCTCGCAGCTAATGACGCCGCGATGCGATCGAGGCACAGACGGAATCGCCCGGGAGTTAACACTGGGCGATGAAAGTGCAATCCATGGAGTTGAGACTCCAATGGATGCCACCTCAAGACCCCAAGATAGCCGACATCGTCGAAAGGGATGTCCAAGGCCTCGCATTAGCTTGAGATCAGTAGGAGGAAATGAAGGCCAACGGGAGGTTGAGACTTCCCGGTAGAGAAAGTGAAGCACGAACATCCCTCCTTCTATCATTGATCCATCGTAAAAGGAGATAAGTGCTCTTCACGATTCCCAGGATAATCCCGATATAACCTTTCCTGGGTTCGGAAGGAGGCGATGAAGCCGAGTCATCCCCCTCGTGGATCGATCCCAAAGACTCACCGGGGATGTTCCAACCTCGAGTAAGTCGACCAAGACTACTCGCCAATCATTCACCTTTGATGATGAGCCACCTATGGAAATCTCATCATCGTCCGATGACGATTCGATAAGGCCGAGGACCACCAACTCATTTGGAAAAACCACCGAGACCAACGAAGCTATTGAGACAGCTTGAGGCTCGGCAAAAGTCGGGTCGACTTCACAATGGACCACGCTGAAATAGAGTCCATCGCGCAGCTCCCCAAGTCAGAAAGGTTTCGACTCCACAAGGGACTTCACGAACACCAATTATCATTGAACAAATTCTAGTTGCCCGTGATGATCCTTTTGTAGAATCATTTCCCTTCTCTCTGAGGTACCGACCTCCCCAAGAATCGCCTAAAGATCATGAGCGCTTCCACGGACTCCGATCCTCGTTATTCCATCGACACCATTATTCCAAAGACACTATGACTTTGACGCCGCTGGGCCGTCACCAAATAGAGGTGACAAAGTTCGGGAGGTGTTCAAAGCCTTATTTGCTTAAATAGAAAAAATGGAGAGGTACCAGGCCTCACTGGATATGAGGCTAGACAACAGAGATGCAAACCTTACTGCTGATTTGTGTGGCATAATAGTCAGGATCCGTGAGTGGTGGCAACAAAGAAGAAACAATGCGTGTGGAACAAGCTCGATATTTCAGACATTGTTCAACAAGTTGTTAGTCCTCGGGCGGGTGAGAATGCCGATGCAAAGATAAAATTGCAAGAGGACATTGAACAAATGCATGAATCTCATACTACGAGATAAAACTGCTGCGTGAACATAATAAGAACGAGCTCCTGCGTGTGGAAGAGAATATGGATCGAAAATTCAGTCTCCTCATGGCTGACATGAAGTTGGTAGCAGTGAATCCAACGCCACCCGCTCTGAGTTCCGTGCGGCTTACTCCATAGCAGATTCGGCGTAACTCAACTATCAAAGACTAGACTTCTTGCTTGCTAGCTTGTTCCCAGTGTTCCTCTCCTTTGATGATGCCAAAAAGGGGAAGAGGAATACCTAAAAGCGCGCCGAAGGGATCCGGTCGAGAAGGAGGAAGGAAGCGATTGTGAAGGGAAAGACAAATGAGGAAGTAATAAGAGAGAAGAAAGGGAAGTCTCATTGAGGAGGAAGGTTCGAAAGATGTGACCTTGATGATTGCTAAAACCCCCAACAAGGTCTTGTCACATCCGATATTATCAAAGAAACTCCCAAAGGACTCGCCACTCCAACACTGTTGTACCAATGGGTGAAAAGAGAAAGACAAATTGAAGCGAGGGATGAAGGAAGTGGAAGGAAGGATGAATGCCCGAGTTATGGATATTCTGAAACAACATGGAGGCATTCCAATAGACAGAGAGGCCTATGCCTTGAGATGCCGGAACTGAGCCAAGATCTGTTGATGAATTCAAGACGCTCGCATCTAAAGGTTATTTCGCAAACATGTCCATGGCTCAAGCCTGGGATTTGTACTGGGAAAAAGGTCTCACATTATGTGAAGAAGCTGACAGCAAAAACCACCGTAGTCACTCTCATCGGTCACTCACCGGGAAAAAGAAGACCCCAAGACAATACACACCCGCAGGCGGAGGAAGAAGCAAACGGTGGTGGAGGAAGAGGTTTGCACTAGAACTCGCCCAAAAACATTGAGTACATAGATCCGGCAAGAAAGGAGGGATCTATCAAATGGATTTGACGAAATAGCAAACCCGCAAGTGGCAAAGAACAATGTTGAGTATGTTAAGAGAATTGAAGAAGAAAATAAAAGACAAACTCAGCTGTGGGAAGAAAGACAAGAAAAACTGAGAAGAGATGAAGTCGCCGCGTGGGGCGTATGAAAAGAAGAAGAAGGTCAAGATGAGAAAAAGAGAAAAAGGTCGAAGATGACAGAGTCAAGAAGATGAAAGAAGGAGGCAAATAAGGAGATGAAGTGTTATTGTCACCCTTCATGTATTTTACTATGTAAATACACTTTATGTAAGTCTTCTCGTACATTGAATAAAATTATGCAATTTCTATACGTGAGTAGATATAGAACAAAGATGGTTAGTCTAAGCCCCGTTTAAGCTCGATACAATTTTTTTTTTTGCTTAAGCTCGATACACTCAGAAAACAGATATGTAAAGAACAAGAATGTTATGATCAATAAAAGATCGATTCTAAACATACATTCCGTGGTTCTACATTTGTCCGTATGTATCTTTCTTTGTTAAATAATTGTATGAATGTTTTTAGTTTTGGCATCATCAAAAAGGGGGAAATTGTTGAGAAATTATTTTGTAGATTTTGATGAATGCCATGTAAAACTTAGAATAGGAAGTTGGCACCCCATTTTTTGTTATAAACGCATTGTAATAGATAGGGTTGGTCAAGTGAGTTAAGTCGCCTATGCCTAAAACATGCAAGAAGACAACCGGAGACTAGAAGGAAGACTCACCGCAAGGCAAAGTATGGCAAAGAAGAGAAGATGGGAACTCGATCAAGGTGCAAACAGATGCAATGAGTGAAGTATCGATCAAGTCAACTCAAGACCAAGTCTCAAGGTTGAAGTGACAAGAGTCATCAAATGATTGGAAGTCACTCAAAGTCACCTGGGGATGTTAAGAAAATGCGATCAAGTCAAGACAATCAAAGAGATCTTTGCCTGCACGTAAATCAAGAGAATTACTTAAACAAGTAATACCTCCATACTGCCTTTCTCGAAGTGCTCAGTTCCAGAAGCATGCAAAAGGAATAAACCAATGGGAATCACTGCACCATGTCAGAACTCTGAAAAGCTGAAGAATCATTCATACGAGGAAATGGAAATTCCAAGGACTGCAACAAGACAAGCCAACGACCACAAGTGACTTTCAAAAAATAAGCCTATCTCTTCAACGGGCAGATTTTTGAAAGATCACTATAAAAGGCTGAGGAATAACTCTGAGAGAAGGTTACCTGAACCACGAACATTCAAGCAAATATTTGAACTGTAACCTAAAATATTCTCAAATCATTCAAGATCAATCCTCAAGCCTAAATTATGAAGGAAATCAATCCAACACTCACCTGTGAAGGAAAGATTGCTTCAATCAGTTGAAGAGGAAACTTTTGAAGAATCAAGGGGTCTACATTCCACGGAGGATTGTAGGAAGGTTCAAGGTCGAACCAGTCTCAAGTTATTGGAGGGCTTCGTGATCAAATACAAGAAGCTTGAGCAAGTGGGTCAGAGTAGCAAGGCAAAGCGCCTGTGAAGAAGCCGAGTCGTATGAGAAGTCACCGTGTGTGACCAAGGCATCTCCGGATCGAGTCCTAAAGGATCAAGTCACCGTGTGATCAAGACTTGTATCGGGATTAACCACTCAGTATATTGATCAATACTTAGTGGATTCCTCCAGAGTTGGAGAAGAGAGGAGTAGAAGAATTACCCCATCTTCGAACCTCTATAAAAACTTATTGTGTCATTTACATTTCAAAGACTTTAATTTCTCGCATCTTATTTTTATATCTCATTGATATACTTGCTATCCAATTGATAATCAATCGAGTGCAAAAACCTAGCATTAAAACAAACTTAACCAAATTCAAGGGTGTTAAGTCTTCCAAATAAAACAAATCACAATCGAGTTAAGTCTTTTGTCAAAACAAATGAGTTATTCTATCAACAAACAATGAGTCCGAATGTGAGTGACTAACTCTGGCCGATTAACTAACTTAGCCGTCCTTCAAGGATACAAACAGAAGTATTAACTCTGAATTTTTAAAAGGACTAAATCGAAAAGTTGGTAAGGTTTATTCAACCCCCCTTCTAAACCTTACACTCACACCCCTTGGGACCTACATCTACAGGATAGGGCTTCAGATAACGGTGGTTCCGATAGCACTTTGAAATGCTATCTAAAGGGGGAAAAAGTGTTATCTGAGTGCTTTTTTGGCATAGTAAAGCCCAATCATTACGATTCGTACTAACCGTCTTCTCTAGTATCTCTTTAATTTCTCGGTTAGAAAGTTTGGCCAGACCATTAGATTGCGGGTGATGACCAAGGCGACTTTATGTCTCCTTTGTATTTCTCCATGAGATTGTTAAATAACTTTTTTTACAGAAATGTAAGCCCTCATCACTAACTAACGCTCGTGGAGTACCAAACCGTGTAAATATATTCTTTTGCAAGAACTTCAATACGATCTATGCATCATTTATTTTGTTGGAATCTCCACTACGTACATGGATACATAATCCACCGCAAGGAGAATATACATGTACCCACATGAAAAAGGAAATGACCCCATGAAGTCTATGCCCCATAAATCAAATCACTCCACCTCTGTCATGTTCGTCAATGGCATCTCATGTCGCCTCAAGATCGTCCCCATTCTTTGACACATATCGCTATGTAACACAAACTTGTAGTAGTCTTTGAAATCGAAGGCCAGAAGAAATCAGACTGTGTATATATCTTTGTCGTAGAACATGTTGGCCCAAAGTGGCCCCCGCTTGGCGATGAATGGCACTTGTTTCTAAGATGATTTCCCACTCTTCTTGAGGCGCACACCTCCTAATCACCGAATCTGAACACCTTTTGAATAACTAAGGTCCTTCCCACATAAAATATCATATATCATGAAGGAATTTCTTCCTTTGATGATATGTGATATCAGGTGGTAGAACCCCACTTACTAAATAATTCAAAATATCGGCGTATCATAGAATACTCGCCTCTGCCATCAGGATCAATTCATTTGGAAATGTTTATTTGATGGTTAGGCCCATCTTTTCCTCATTATTTGTATGCTCTAACCGTGAGAGATGGTTTGCCACCACACTCTCACCTCCCTTAAGAACTCGAATCTTGATGCCAAACTCTTGCAACAAGAGTATCCACCAAATAAGCCTGGGCTTTGCATCATTCTAAAAAGATACTTAATTGGTGCATGGTATGTGTGGACTATCGTCTTTGTCCCAATCGAATACGCTCGGAATTTATCAAAGGCAAACACCACTATAAGTAATTCTTTTTCCATTGTGGTGTAGTTATGCTGAGCTTAGTCTAGTGTTCGACTCTTATAGTAGATTACCCAAAAATCTTATCGGGTTTTTGACCCAATGCTACCCTATTGCAAAATAACTTGCGTCCGCACATTATCTCAAATGGTGACTCCAATGAACTATCGCACTTGGAAAGGAATATACACGAAGAAATGTGTATGAAGATTCTAAGAAGTCTCCCAACTGAATGGGAAATGAAGGTCATGGCACTGAGACATTCCATGGACCTATCCAAGACATCCAACCATGAACTATTCTCAGATCTCAAAGCCTATGAATTTGAGCTGAGAAGAAAAGACCAGGAGGAGACCGTTGTGCCCAAAACAACTGCTCTAATTGTTAAGGATGGCAAAAGAGCTGAGGTCAAAGAAGTCATTGACCAAGAGGAAATAGCCCTGATGGTTAAAAGGTTTAACAAGTTCTTCAATAAGAACTACAAGAGAGGCAAGGGCGAATCCTCCAGAAGACACTCAGTCTCCCTCCAAGTCAAGGGAAGATAGGCCAACCAAGAGAGCAGAGCATCAAAAAGTTGAATATCAAAGGGCTGACAATCCAAGAATGGAAAGGAGTTCATCATTACGCCAAGGATTTGGCGTAACACCGCTTGTTACCGCGGAAGGAGTGTCGAAATTAATGAAGCTGGTGTTGACCTCGATCGCCGCTTGGAAGGAAGTAGCCAAGTCCGACTATCTTTGAGAAAGTAGTCTACACTAATAATAAGAGGTCAGCTTTGAAGGAGGACTACCACAAATTGTTGGACATCGTTGCCAAATGCATAGATATCAAATTTGGCGGCTTTGACCATTTATCAAAAGCAAAGTTGATCGTAATGGCCGCGATCATTGAAGAACAGTAAAGTGAATCGGCGAGTTTGTCTACAATAGACTCGCCCGACGTTGAAACAAATCCTTCAAGGAGGATGGAACATTTGGAGGTTCCCAGATACGGCCTGGTGATTGGCCGGTGATGGAGGTAAAAGGAGTCCCTCTTCGACATGGAAAGGCGTTCCATGTAAACAAGAGGATGTTCATATCAAACCTATCCGCGCGCAAGAAGAGAGCATACGCCAAGAGGGTCGATACGAGTGAGGTGGAATCACCGACCAAAGATACAAGTTGTCTCCTCTCCACCAAAGAAGAAGGATGCCCCTGCACTGCTAAGAAGATTGTTGCCCCTGCGAAAAGAAAAAAAAGAAATCGCTCCCCGCCGCAGCTAAGTCACCTGCCCCCGTAGCAGCATCTCCTACCCCTGCATCCGCAGCGGAGAAGGAATCTCAAATACCTTCTCCGGTCATCAAGAAAAGGAGAACTGATAAGCCAAGACAGCCAGCTCCTCATAAGAAGACAACAGCATCGGCCCCCGCCGCCCAGGACTCAGAAGAGACCTTATCCGAACCAGAAATCCCTCTGGTTCAAACAAAAAAAAGAAGAAGAATTTTCAAGCATTCGGAGCTTGAGAAACCGGCTGAGTCAGCCACTCAGCTGGAGAAGATACCCGAGATGCTGGAGAAGTAGAGTCTCCAGACGTGATCGATGAAACAGCCAAGTCTGCTGAGGCCGATCAACAGAGGCAACTCGAAGACCCAGCTATAGACAGAACAGCTGAGGAACAAGGAATGGCTGAGACAACCACATCACCTGTTGACAAGGTTGTTTCTCCACTTGTAACAGAGGCCACTGAGGATGTCGAGCAGCGAAGTATGCTACCCTTAATCCCTGGAAATGAGGGCGAGCAAGAGAATGATGACGATGATGTAATCATGTCCTCTCCATTGTATCCAGACATCCAAAATCATCTGCGAGAGTGGAGAAAATGGAAGCTGAGCCTATCCAGAGTGCAGTTTGAAAGACCAGAGTTCATTGCTGAAGAAGAAGAACTCTTCAGGTTCCTTGAGGTTGACACAGTGTTGCAAGCCCTTGATGAGGATAATTGTATCAATATACTGCAGATTCGAAAAGAAAATGAACAGGCTAAAGCAACTGAGGACGCAGAGGCACGTGAGAAGGCCAGCATCTGCCCTCTTACTGGCACCACCGATCATACACACCCTCACCTTGACGTCCTATCAGAAAGTGATGAGGATCTGGACCCTGTTGCTGCCACAGAAGAATTGCAAGTGCAGCAAGCAATGCAAGAATCCAGAATCCTTCATGAGCAAAGAATGATGGAGGGACCAGGAGAGTCCTCCAAATCACAGCTGGAGATAGACCCTATGGGAGTGGTGCAGCATATTGCCACTATTGTCGCTGCCACCAATTCCCCAGCTCATTCGGAGGAAGGTGTTAAGGGAAATGGCGATGAAACTGGGATAGTGGGGACCCCAGTCGAGCCAACCCCTAATGAAGGTGTCTTACCACCTGCCGCAACGACCGAATACTCGGTGGGAACAGGGAGTCCGGAGACGAGTGACCCCATTCCAAGTGACTCACCGGTGTGCCACCGAGGGGGAACTCCCTCCACCGCAGCAAAGGTCGGAGGATGTTTGGTGACTCCACAATGAATTTAGGAGGCGAAGTGGAGAAGGAACAATCACGAGAATACACAGCAAGTTGTCATCGACGAGGCTCGATAGCCAGTGACTGTCTCGGATGAAGTGCCAATTGCTCTGCTCGAGCTAATGACGCTGCGATGCGTCGAGGCACGAGACGGAATCGCCCGGGAGTTAACACTGGCGCGATGAAAGTGCAATCCATGGAGTTGAGACTCCAATGGATGCCACCTCTGAAGACCCCAAGATAGTGACACACTATCGAAAGGGATGTCCAGCCTCGCCGCAGCTTGAGACTGCAGAGGAGAAATGAAGGCCAACGGGAGGTTGAGACTTCCCGGGGTAGAGAAAGTGAAGCACAGAACATCCCTCCTGCTATCATTGATCCATCAGAAAAGGAGATAAGTGCTCTTCACGATTCCCAGGATAATCCTGATATAACCTTTCTGGGTTCGGAAGGAGACGATGAAGCTGCGTCATCCCCTGTGACTGATCCCAAAGACTCAGCTGAGGATGTTCCAACCTCGAGTAAGTCTGACCTCAAGACTACTCGCCAATCATTCACCTTTGATGATGAGCCACCCATGGAAATCTCATCATCGTCCGATGACGATTCTGATAAGGCCGAGGACCAGTCAACTCATTTGGAAAAACCAGCTGAGACCAACGAAGCTATTGAGACAGTTGAGGCTCAGCAAGCTGGGTCGACTTCACAACAGACCACAGTTGAAATAGAGTCCACTGCGCAGGCTCCCCAAGCTGTAGCAGGTTCGACTCCACAAGGGACTTCACGAACACCAATTATCATTGAACAAATTCTAGTTGCCCGTGATGATCCTTTTGTAGAATCATTTCCCTTCTCTCTGGAGGTACCTGACCTCCCTGAAGAATCAGCTAAAGATCATGAGCGCTTCCACAGACCTGATCCTGTTATTCCATCAGACACCATTGTTCCAAAGACACTATGACTTTGACGTTGCTTGCTTGGCCGTATCACCAAAACAGAGGTGACAAACAGTTCGGGAGGTGTTCAAAGCCTTATTTGCTTGAAATAGAAAAAATGGAGAGGTACCAGGCCTCACCGGATATGAGGCTAGACAACAACGAGATGCAAACCTTCTGGCGATTTGCGTGGCATAATAGTCGAGGATCCGTGAGTGGTGGCAACAAAGAAGAAACAATGCGTGTGGAACAAGCTCGATATTTCAGACATTGTTCAACAAGTTGTTAGTCCGGGCGGGCTGAGAATGCTGATGCAAAGATAAAATTGCAAGAGGACATTGAACAAATGCATGAATCTCATACTATAGAGATAAAACTGATGCGTGAACATAATAAGAACGAGCTCCTGCGTGTGGAAGAGAATATGGATCGAAAATTCAGTCTCCTCATGGCTGACATGAAGTTGGTACCAGCTGAATCCAACGCCACCCGCTCTGAGTTCCGTGCAGCTTACTCCATAGCAGATTCGAAGCAGAACTCAACTATCAGCAGACTAGACTTCTTGCTTGCTAGCTTGTTCCCAGGTGTTCCTCTCTCCTTTGATGATGCCAAAAAGGGGGAAGAGGAATACCTAAAGGCGCCAAGGGATCCGGGCGAGAAGGAGGAAAGCGATTGTGAAGGGAAAGACAGCTGAGGAAGTAATAAGAGAGAAGAAAGGGAAGTCTGTTGAGGAGGAAGGTTCGAAAGATGTGACCTTGATGATTGCTAAAACCCCCCCAACAAGGTCTTGTCACATCTGATATTATCAGCAAACTCCCAGTGACTCTGCCACTCCAACACTCTGTTGTACCAATGGGTGAAAAGAGAAAGACAATTGAAGCAGGGATGAAGGAAGTGGAAGGAAGGATGAATGCCCGAGTTATGGATATTCTGAAACAACATGGAGGCATTCCAATAGACAGAGACGCCTATGCCTTCAGATGCCGGAACTGAGCCAAGATCTGTTGATGAATTCAAGACGCTCGCATCTAAAGGTTATTTCGCAAACATGTCCATGGCTCAAGCCTGGGATTTGTCTTGGGAAAAAGGTCTCACATTATGTGAAGAAGGCGACGACAGAAAGAAACCACCGGCAATCGCTCTCGTCACTCACTCAGTGGGAAAAAGAAGACCCCAAGACAATACACACCCGAGGCGGAGGAAGAAGCGGGTGGAGGAAGAGGTTTGGACCTAGAACCGCCAAAAACATTGAGTACATAGATCCAGGCAAGAAAGGAGGGATCTACTGGGCTGGATTTGACGAAATAGCAAACCTGCAAGTGGCAAAGAACAATGTTGAGTATGTTAAGAGAATTGAAGAAGAAAATAAAAGACAAACTCAGATTTGGGAAGAAAGACAAGAAAAACGAGAAGAGATGAAGTCGCCGAGGAAGGGCGTATGAAAAGAAGAAGAAGATCAAGATGAGAAAAAGAGAAAAAGGTCGAAAAGATGACAGAGTCAAGAAGATGAAAAGAAGGAGGCGTGAAAGGAGATGAAGTGTTATTGTCCACCCCTTCATGTATTTTACTATGTAAATACACTTTATGTAAGTCTTCTGTATATTGAATAAAATTATGCAATTTCTATACGTGAGTAGATATAGAACAGCATGGTTAGTCTAAGCCCCGTTTAAGCTCGATACAATTTTTTTTTTTTTTTTGGCTTAAGCTCGATACACTCAGAAATGAGATATGTAAAGAACAAGAATGTTATGATCAATAAAAGATCGATTCTAAACATACATTCCGTGGTTCTACATTTCGTATGTATCTTTCTTTGTTAAATAATTGTATGAATGTTTTTAGTTTTGGCATCATCAAAAAGGGGGAAATTGTTGAGAAATTATTTTGTAGATTTTGATGAATGCCATGTAAAACTTAGAATAGGAAGTTGGCACCCCATTTTTTGTTATAAACTCGCATTGTAATAGATAGGGTTGGTCAAGCCGAGTTAAGTCAACTATGCCTAAAACATGCAAGAAGACAACGGAGACTAGAAGGAAGACTCATTGCAAGGCAAATGAGTATGGCAAAGAAGAGAAGACGGAACTCGATCAAGGTGCAAATGAGATGCGGTGAGTGAAGTATCGATCAAGTCAACTCAAGACAACCAAGTCTCAAGGTTGAAGTGACGAAGAGTCATCAAATGATTGGAAGTCGACTCAAAGTCACCTGGGGATGTTAAGAAAATGCGATCAAGTCAAGACAATCAAAGAGATCCGTTGCCTGTAAATCAAGAGAATTACTTAAACAAGTAATACCTCCATACGCCTTTCTCGAAGTGCTCGGTTCCTGAAGCATGCAAAAGGAATAAACCAATGGGAATCATCGCACCATGTCGAACTCGAAAAGTCAAGAATCATTCATACGAGGAAATGGAAATTCCAAGGATCGCAACAAGACAAGCCAACGACCACAAGTGACTTTCAAAAATAAGCCTATCTCTTCAACGGGCGATTTTTGAAAGATCACTATAAAAGGCCGAGGAATAACTCGAGAGAAGGTTACTCAACCACGAACATTCAAGCAAATATTTGAATCAGAACCTAAAATATTCTCAAATCATTCAAGATCAATCCTCAAGCCTAAATTATGAAGGAAATCAATCCAACACTCACTGTGAAGGAAAGATTGCTTCAATCGATTGAAGAGGAAACTTTTGAAGAATCAAGGGGTCTACATTCCACGGAGGATTGTAGGAAGGTTCAAGGTCGAACCGTCTCAAGTTATTGGAGGGCTTTGTGATCAAATCTAAGAAGCTTGAGCAAGTGGGCTATAGTAGCAAGTGCGGTTGCCTGTGAAGAAGCGAGTCGTATGAGAAGTCACCGTGTGACCAAGGCATCTCCAATCGAGTCCTAAAGGATCAAGTCACCGTGTGTGATCAAGACTTGTATCGGGACTGTTAACCACTCGTATATTGATCAATACTTAGTGGATTCCTCCAGGAGTTGGAGAAGAGAGGAGTAGAAGAATTACCCCATCTTCGAACCTCTATAAAAACTTATTGTGTCATTTACATTTCATCACTTTAATTTCTGCATCTTATTTTTATATCTGCTGATATACTTGCTATCCAATTGATAATCAACTGAGTGCAAAAACCTAGCATTAAAACAAACTTAACCAAATTCAAGGGTGATAAGTCTTCCAAAAAACAAATCACAATCGAGTTAAGTCTTTTGTCAAAACAAATGAGTTATTCTATCAACAGCTCAGTCGAGTCTATTGAGTGACTAACTCTGTTGATTAACTAACTTAGCTGTCCTTCAAGGATACAGCTGTGAAGTATTAACTCTGAATTTTTAAAAGGACTAAATCGAAAAGTTGGTAAGGTTTATTCAACCCCCTTCTAAACCTTACACTCACACCCCTTGGGACCTACATCTACGAGGATAGGGCTTGAGATAATGGTGGTTCCGATAAAGCACTTTGAAATGCTATCTAAAGGGGGAAAAAGTGTTATCTGAGTGCTTTTTTGGCATAGTAAAGCCCAATCATTACGATTCGTACTAACCGTCTTCTCTAGTATCTCTTTAATTTCTCGATTAGAAAGTTTGGCCAGACCATTAGATTGCGGGTGATGACCAAGGCGACTTTATGTCTCCTTTGTATTTCTCCATGAGATTGTTAAATAACTTTTTTTACAGAAATGTAAGCCCTCATCACTAACTAACGCTCGTGGAGTACCAAACCGTGTAAATATATTCTTTTGCAAGAACTTCAATACGATCTATGCATCATTTATTTTGTTGGAATCTCCACTACGTACATGGATACATAATCCACCGCAAGGAGAATATACATGTACCCACATGAAAAAGGAAATGACCCCATGAAGTCTATGCCCCATAAATCAAATCACTCCACCTCTGTCATGTTCGTCAATGGCATCTCATGTCGCCTCAAGATCGTCCCCATTCTTTGACACATATCGCTATGTAACACAAACTTGTAGTAGTCTTTGAAATCGAAGGCGAGAAGAAATCGATTGTGTATATATCTTTGTCGTAGTACATGTTGGCCCAAAGTGGCCCCCGTTTGGCAATGAATGGCACTGTTCTAAGATGATTTCCCACTCTTCTTGAGGCGCACACCTCCTAATCACCGAATCTGAACACCTTTTGAATAACTAAGGTCCTTCCCACATAAAATATCATATATCATGAAGGAATTTCTTCCTTTGATGATATGTGATATCAGGTGGTAGAACCCCACTTACTAAATAATTCAAAATATCGGCGTATCATAGAATACTCGCCTCTGCCATCAGTATCAATTCATTTGGAAATGTTTATTTGATGGTTAGGCCCATCTTTTCCTCATTATTTGTATGCTCTAACCGTGAGAGATGGTTTGCCACCACGCTCTCACCTCCCTTAAGAACTCGAATCTTGATGTCAAACTCTTGCAACAAGAGTATCCACCAAATAAGCCTGGGCTTTGCATCATTCTAAAAAGATACTTAATTGGTGCATGGTATGTGTGGACTATCGTCTTTGTCCCAATCGAATACGCTCGGAATTTATCAAAGGCAAACACCACTATAAGTAATTCTTTTTCCATTGTGGTGTAGTTATGCTGAGCTTAGTCTAGTGTTCGACTCTTATAGTAGATTACCCAAAAAATCTTATCGGGTTTTTGACCCAATGCTACCCCTATTGCAAAATAACTTGCGTCGCACATTATCTCAAATGGCTAACTCCAATTGGGTGTTATCAAAATTGGTGCGCTCACCAAAGCCTTATTCAATAACTTGAATGCCTGCAAACAATCAGTGGTGCAAGCATATAGGTCCCAACGGGTGTAAGTTAAGTCTAGAAGGGGGTTGAATAGACTTAACCAAATTTTATATTTTTAATTAAATTAGAGTTTCAAAAGTAAACAGCTAAATCTTTTGGAAGACAGTTGGGTTCAACCTCAACAGAAGAGTTAACCACTCAAAAGACTCGAGTGAGCTGTTGACTGAGTGACGTGATCTGTTTTAGAAAATCAGTTTACTCTGTTTTTATAGCGGAAGTCTTACACCCTTTTTATAGAATGGTTTTCAACACTTGTTTTAGGTAGAGTTATTATAAGTTGAGTAAGCAAATGATTTTTTTACATTTGAAACATTGATTTTTTTATAATTGTTCTTAGTACATCTATATCTACAATAATATTATAAAAATTACAATTATATATATATATGTTGTTCTTGTATCCTTAAAACTTTAAAAATATCGTATCATGTACTCAATATGATGTCTGTGTCTTGTACTCGTAATATTGCTTCATAGCTCCTTTGTAATTGAGAGACGACACCATTTACTACATAAATCATCCACATGAAAACTATGACACAATTAGACTCAAAGATAAACATTTATTTGTGAAAAATATTTATCTTTGAATGAATATTTCTAATCATCTTATAATTAAGAATCAATGATGTTAAGTGAAGTTGAATGAAACATACTAATTGAAGATGATGTGGTCTTATATGAGATCATCTAATGAATTTAAGTTCATGAGACGGATCCTACAAAACACAAAAAAAAATATATATATATGAGCTTTTTTTATGTTTTAGATTTGGGTTGAGATTGTATTTACATTGAGAATGCATCTCATGAACAATTTCTATGAAACTGTCAAGTATAAATTTTTCCATTGAAGATATTGTGTTAGAGTTAATTGAAAGATCTTTAATTGGGTAAACTATTACTAATTTAAGGTCATAAAACTGATGCCTCCTCATTTATTCTTATAACTATTCAATGTAAACGTGATGTAAAAGTGGGAGCTGATCGCGAAATTTTTTTCACTAAACTGCAAGTGTGCAGTATAGCTAGCAGATAGTAGCGAGCGAGGTCGTGTTCCTCAAGGATTGAATATGAAACACGTAGAGTACAATAAATATCGTATTCCAATTTTATTGAAGCGGTCGAAAATCACAAGTTTGTTTATTTTTCTAAACTAATCCTAAATTAACAAATAACAAAATGTAAATTTGTTAAAGACCCGAATGTAGATCCAGATTTGGGAGGTTAAGTTTGGTCCTATCCGCATGAAGTAACCAATAATCACGCCCATCAAACCTAATCATCCTCATCGCGGTCAAGAAAGTCATATCAATCTTTTGTCCCCTATCAGCACGCGCATACCCCCTAAAACTTACATTAAAGTGTTCGGCAATAGGTGTAATCAACCCTCCAAGACTTTCCCCCCTTTCATTTGATTTTTCACCCTATCAAACTGTCTAACAATGAATGCCCAAGCATTGAGTACCACCTCAGTTCCCGAGGCCATACACCATAAAATAAACAATTCATTAGTACGAATTACCCGTTTGCTATCTTCCCTAGAAAACATCGTTTTTCCGCCACTATGCATTGCACATATTGGAAAATTAGGTTCCTATTACTCGACGCCTTAGAGATACCCGATGTATATATTATCTGCCCCGTTATCTCCTTCCAAAACCCAAGCATATAGAAATCCTCATGCTCATCTACCCCATAAGCCGGAGTTTGATAAATAGCATTAAATCATCAATCGAAATCTCTCTCGGCTCATTTGCTAGTCTAAATCTTATCCCCATAAAAAAATTTGGAATCACCAATTCAAAACTACTTAAAAATTAAATACCACAAACGTAGTCCAATTCCCATTCAACATAACATCCCAATCAATTCGCCCACACAAAATGCGAAAATCATTCAATAATCCCAAATTAATAAGAGTGAGTTCATCGGGATGCCTTGTTGAAATTATGTTTTTGATGTAGAGAGCCTCCCACCAGGCTCGGTGCGTTTTGTCCGGGAGGACGACATTGCAATACTCTGATTGATTCATCTCGTATACTTGCTCAGGTTTAGGTTCCGGAGTTGGCTCCCTCCTTCTCCTTGTGTTCCTCCTAACTCCATATTCTCCTTCTCTTAAAGCCATTGATGTGGGTTTGAAGCTTTTAAAAAATCTGAAATTTTGAAGTTAAACTCTCCCAAACTTGAAGAAGAACAAGAGAAAGTTGATAATTGGAAGAAATTTGTGGTGGGTTTCTTGCAAGAGAGAGTTATTTGAGCATAACTTGAAGATTTGAAGTAGAATTTGAAGAATTTTGAAGATAGAATAGGGTATTTGTAGGTAGATTTTCAGCCTTTAGGGTTTGGAAGGGAAGAAGTGGGATAAATTTGGAGTGTTTGAGTTTAAAAAAGGGAAGAAAATTTGGGCCCAAACGGAATACATGGGCCATGTATTACGACATGGTCAGCCCGTATATTATGCTGCTTTATCTGTGCTCTACGTCGACCGAATACATGGTCGTGTATTAATACATGGCGGGACCGTGTATTCGGTCTCTGATTTTGCAGAGTACACGTTCGTGTATTCTGCTTTTCGATTTTCCACTTTTTGTTTTTCGGTAAAACTCATGGTTTGTCGTGATACCTCCTACACAACAACTCATAAAAATAACTAAAATTAAAAACTAAGTTAGTAAGAATCAAAATCAAATTGGACAACAAAAATTTAGGTTGCCTCCCGAAAGCGCTAAGTTTTACGTCTTTAGTCAGACGCCTGATTCTAATACTGATGTCGCTAAACTGTATTAGTTGTTGTATTGGGCCTCGTATTCTAATACCCAGCCCGAGCCCATCGGGTTTTTTGCAAAATTTTGGGTCGGGCCGGGCCGATTTTGATCGGGCCTAAAAAACACTGGCCCAACCCAGCCCATGCATACACTCTATGTACAAAAAATTCGGGTCGGCCCAAAAAAGTGGGGCTATCCTGGCCGTCGAGCCATTCAGGCCGGGCCAAATAGACCCGACTTTTTTCGGGCCTAAAAAATCACAGCCCAGCCCGACCCAAACCTCGAGCTGGCTGGGCCGGCCCATGGGCCGGGCTTGGTTTTGCCACCTCTAGCCACACCCCCATACCTTTGATTAACTTCTAGCTGGAAGTAATCTCTAACTGCCCTTCTCACGGGCTTCTCCTCTAGTTGATTCTGCCTATTCGCCAACGGTGGGCATTCCTCGTTATTTCTATTGTTCACACCGTCCCTATCATTCCCATCCGCCATCGCTTTCGATCTTTTCCTTAACTATTTTGTTGTCTTTTCAATCTCTATGTCAATGGGTATCGGTTGGATAGATCTGGAACGTGTGATCATCACTACCTGCACTCAACATAAACAATATTAAAATCAAACAAAAAATAAAATAAAATTAAAAAATAAAAAGAATAAAAAATATTACTTCAATTAAGATTGAATTACTTATTAGTTATTACTATATCTATGTAGAATCTTTCAATCCCTGCAACGGCACCATAAACTTGATCGTAATAATCTTTTCACTAAGTTGGAAGTGTGCAGTGTAGCTAGCAGATAGCAGCGAGCAAGGTCGTATTCCTCAGGTAGAGTACAATAAATATCATATTTCAATTTTATTAAAGCGGTTGAAAATAACAAGTTTGTTTATTTATCTAAAGTAATCCTAAATTAACAAATAAAATATCTAAAATCGTTAAAGACCCGAACTCCACTAGTTCTCAACAAATATGAAAGCAACCCTAGGCACATAATCTCAACATGCTTCTTCAATATTAATTCCATTTAATGTTTCAACAAAACCAGTTTTCTGAGTAACTATGGGTACAATTCTTAAAGTAATTTATTCCCCCTCCCGGGTGGCACATAAACAGCTGATTAATAAGAATTGAAGGTATCCCTACCCAATCAATTAATATTAACTCCCAAAAGATCTTAGAATTGAAGAACTCCCCACAAACAGTTATAAGTCTCTCGACTCAATTTCCATTTATGTTATGTACTCATTTTTAGTAAGTCCGATCTCATCTCCTGAATTTTGAACCAACAATAAGACATGCAAATTATTGATCAGATAATCTAAAACAAACAAGCACTCGAATTCATAAATAGATCACAAAAACCAATTAAGAAAACAATCAAATTAGAATTAACATAAATCAACAATTTTGATTATGCCCTAGGATCAAAAAGTTTAGCCTAACATATTTGACAATATGGAATTAAGTACAAACAAGAGATCTAAATTAAGAGGATATAACCCTTTTTGTTAGGATGGATCCTTCTTCAAAGTCTTGAACCCGTGCGCTTTCATAGATGCGAAAGGTCTTGTGATGTTCTTTGTTGATTTGTGTTTTCACCTCAGAAATATGTAAATTTATGTATTCCCAAGTGTATTTTCGTGTATGATGATGTATAATTTCGTCCTAGAGCTTGGTCTTCCTTTTATAGATGCTTTGACAGATCACTGGTAGAGTCTCGATGGAATTAGGAAACAAAATCAGCCGCCAAGCAAAATACATGGTCGTGTATTTCTACACGGTCCAACCGTGTTTGCGTTTCAGACTCTGTTTTGGCCTCGAACAAAGTACACGACTGTGTACTAATACATGGTAATCTGGTTGTGTAATCCGTCTCTAAATTCTTCCCTCGAATAAGTCGCACGGGCATGTAAAATCACACGGAAACCATTTACAAGGTCTGACCATGTTCTTTATTTCTCATCGTTTTCTTCGCTTACTTGATTATCTCTTCGCATTCGGCATTCTTGTCCGGGTCGTCCTACTGATATCTTTCCATTTTAGCTATGTTTCCGTCAAAATTACAAGAATACATAGTATCATGCCCAACAAAGAAAATCAACTAAAATACACTAAATATACATGCAAATATATCAAATATGTATCAAAATAAGCTCAAATGCACGTATATCTTATACGTATTAGGGGCACATGAAAGGCAAAAACAATTTATTATAATAACAAAACATTCACTTATGTTGCATTTGGATTTCAGATGGAAGGATTGTAAGATAATTGTTTTTATCATGATTTTGATGATTTTGTTTAACTGAGTTTTTACACCAAAACAATGTCCCTAAATGTTGTCCAAATACTCCCAATTGATTTAAAATGTTTTTACTAATTTTTTGGAGTATTTCTTGAAGTTCATTTTTGACAAAAATCGGACAACACTTCTGTTTTGAGGTCAACCGGTCGCCCTAGAGGGCATCCCATACCTGAAAGTCGATACCTAAAACAGAAAACAAAATTGGGAATAAAAGAGGCATGTCGACCGATCGACCAGGGTGTCGACCGGTGTGGTCGACCGATGCCTGAAACTTTGCCAAATTATAGACTCTTCTCTGTATTGAAATTTGACGAGGGCAACCGGTCCAACTGGGGGTCGACCAGTCGGACCCCCCATCGATCGGTCCCCCTGTGTAAAATAATGCGATCTACATTTAAATTTCTATCTCTACGCGACCGGTCGCCCTATGTTCTTTGACAGCAAAATTCAAACCGTTGGACAGCCATTATCAGCAAGATCTACTTTATCAATTTTGTACATTATTTCTACATCTTGTGATCTTCTTTTTGTAGACAAAAGTGAAGATGGAGGAGCATATGTTGGAGATCCAATCTTGAAGACTCTCCTATAAATAGAGGAAGATTTGAAGCAAACAATACAACAACATAAGCAAACAATACAACATGAAAATCAGCAAAATTCTCTAAGTCTTCATTTTCATTATTCTTGTTGTAATAGCCTAAGTTCTTGCACTTGCACAATCTTGAGGTCTAGGCTTTTTGTTCTTGATTACACTTGCACTCAAAGTTTGTATACTTCATTTATTGAGTTGTAATCTTGAATTTTTCTATCATCCAAAACAAGATATCCTTGTTAGTGTTCTTGTGGTAAGAACACACTTGGGTGATCTTAGGTGTTGAAGAGTGTGGTACGCTTCATAGGTGTTGAAGGAAGATTGTGGTAATCTCCTTGAAGGTGTTGTAGCAGATTGTGGTAATCTTCAAAGGTTGTGTTGTATTAATTGTGGTAATTAATAAAATCATTTTTGTTTCTTTTTAAAATCCATCCCGGAGATACTGGGGTGGTAGAGGATTAGGCCCTAGGTGGGTTGAACCTCTATAAATCGACGAGTGTTGTTTAATTTCCGCATTTACATTCTTGTCATTTACTTGTTCATTCGAAAAAGAGTGCGATTTGCGAAAAATCGGCATAATCTATTCACCTCCCCTCTAGATTACCGTAGCCACTTGGACTAACAAGGATTTGGATTTGGGGAGATGATTCAGGGATTGATTTCAAATCACTGCAATTAAGAAGGTTTTCAAATTCTCCAAAATCACTAAAAAAAGGCAAAAACTTGTATAAAATCATCTTACGGGTTTAATTTTGTAAGACGAATCTTACTCATCCGATCCGCTTCCCATACCCGCCCAATTCCAGTTTTTCAGTTTTCTTTTTCATTTTTCTTTTTCAATTTTTTTTTCTTTTTATTAGGGTTTATTTAATTTATTTTTTCACTTTGCCGCTTTTTTCTTCTTCTCTTCTTCTTCTTCTTCTTCTTCTTCTTCTTCTTCTCCTCTTATTCTTCTTCATCTTATTCTTCTTCTTATGTTCTTCTTCTTCTTCTTCTTATTCTCGTTTCTTCCTCTCGATTTGCTTTGTGTTATTGTCGTTTTTTTTCTTGTTTTGTTACTTGAAGTGTATGTTGCCGCTCGTAGTAGAAGTGTCTTCTCGATTCCACCATTGAAGTTTGGAGGTTTAAAGGTATGTAAAATAGTTTGAACATTTCTTGACAAAAAATTGCATATACGTTTGTAAATATGGTTTGGCAATTAATTTACTGAATTGTAATAATTATTTTACTGAAGTGGAATAATTTACAGATTTGTGTGTTGATTTTTTTATTTTACTGTATTTTTGTTAGCTTTGTAATTAGATGGTGACTAAATTGTGAATATTGTTGTTAGAAATACTTATAATATAGATAGTGTTGTTACAGTGCAAATCTATGAACGCTGGTACTTGAAAGTATTAGAAATTATCATATAAGTATCATAAATCGCCTTAAAAGTATCAATTTTATTTCACTGTATTTCAACATTGAACATATATTTATATGAATGCATGTATTTCAATATTGAATTTTTTGTTGAACTGCATTTTTGTTTGTTTTGTTGTTAGATGGTGACTAAGATTCTTAAAAGTATCATAAATTTCCTCAAAAGTATCAGAAATTGACATGAAAGTATCAATTTTTTCATATTTGTAGATAGGGATAACAACGGGACGGGTTTGGCCAAACCCAGAACCCGCCTTGCGAAGAAAATCACGGAACTAGGGCCTGTCCCGCCCCGCCCCGCATTGGACCCGCAACCCAGGGGTTGAACCTGCCGGACCCATTGAAATTTAATGTTTAGTCTTCTGCCAGTTTTTTTAATTTTTTCAATTCTACTAAGTTGAAAATCTGCAAAAATAAGTCTTGCCATGCATTTAAAAGCCACCAACAACTGCTTACTGAGTGGTTCAGAAATCAGAATATAGAAATTAAAGCCAAGGAATGACAAAACAAATATTTGACATTTTCACAAAAGACAAATTTAGTCCTTTTTTTGCAACCGAAAATTGTTCAAAACAAATAAATTAACTACTAGTATTTTAATGCATATTAAAATATTTGACATTTTCACAAAAAGACGAGTTCAGTCTTGCGAAGAAAAAATAAGAAATAGAAGATTAGTACTGATTTACTCGAGTGAAAGACTGTGACTAGACTAGTTAAAAAATATTATTTATTATTTAATTTAATTGTATATGGGGTGGGTCGGGGCGGGTCCATAAGGACCCGTTACCCGCCCCGGACCCGGTGGGTTTTCCTAAAATGGGTCCAAGACTTGCCCAGGACCCATTTGATCGGGTTTGAACCCACCCCGAACGGGGCGGGTTTAATGCGGAGCCGGGTTTTGACCCGCCCTATTGCCATCTCTATTTGTAGATGACACGAGAGAAGCAGTTGGTGTGCATGAGAGACAGAGGAAGGGGCAACCCAGAAAAAGGCACCGTGGTAGAAAGAACTCCAAATGTTAAAGAAGGAAGTTCGATGAAGGAAGGTAGCATTAGCCGTGTATTGTAAAAGAAGACTACATTTAAAAGTGATTTTTTTGTTGACAAATATCGTCATTTGATCAGATTCTTTTATCATTGTATGTTGTTGAAGTTCATTTATTGGTACAAAGTCATATGAAGTTGCAGTTTCGTATTTGAGTTCTTGTATTACTAGTTACACACCCAACATACTCAACATACTCATTTGGATAAGAAGTATAATTTTTAATGTTGGGAAGTATAAAAAACTGCGTATAAAGTATCATCTTACAAAATAAAGGTTGCGCTGTTGTGAAGTGATTTTTTGTTGACAAAATACTGCAATTTGGTACAATTTTTATCATTTGTATGTGGGTTGAAGTTCTTGTGTTGATATCAAATCATTCGAATACAATATTTATTTGGATAAAAAGTATCACTTTTAATGCAGAGAAGTATAAGTAATTACTTAAAAAGTGTCACATTTTTATGTTAGAGTATATTGTGCATATTTAAGATGGAATATGTATCATTGTGTATCTTAGTATCATGTTTAAGACTGAAAAATATTACAATTTTAAAGCATTAAATTTTTTTCTTTAAAATAACCGAACATTAGAAGTGTTGAAACCAAACTCCTTTCAAACACATCAATAGTCTTCTTTTGCTCTTTTCAAAACTTCTTTTTCAATGATTTCTATATGATCTTCATCACTAGAAACAACCACTGAATCCAAATTTTCACCTACAAATACAAATAAATAAGTTATTATATCAAAAAATCATATAAAAAGTATCACTGTGCATTTTTTTGGAATATGTAAAATATGAAAGTATCATTGTTCATTTTAAAAGTATTGTATTTGATGCTAAAAAGTATCAATATTTGGTGAAAAAGTACCACTTTTGATGTTTATAATATTTAAAATGTGAAAGTATCACAAAACATCCCAAAAGTATCATATTTATTGCTCAAATATATCACTGGGGAGATTTATATCTTTGTTGTAGGAGATCTGTGGGATAAGATTAGAGAAATAAAAGGATCTATTGGAGAGGACCACATGAAGAAGAGAGAGAAACAAATCTATTGGAGGGACCGAGATAAGAAGAGAGAAAAAGAGATATATACTCAAAAGATCCCACAAATTATGGATAGTATGAGATTTTCTCAATAAAACAACTTCCAATGATTTAAAATGAATTTATCCAAACAACCACGATAAATTTGTTATTATAAATTTGAAATTCATAGCCCAAATTCTTCCAGACGAAAGAATAACTAATACTATATTTAATATTTATTATTATTAGCATAATTATTATTATGGGAAAAGGACATGAATACCCCATTTTCCATACTCAATCCCTGCACAATGTCTATTTTTCCGCTGATTTTGGACAAAAATACCCATTTTCGCTGATTTTGGACAAAAATACCCATTTTCCGCTGATTTTTGACAAAAATACCCATTTTCCGCTGATTTTTTTGTGTTGGTTTCTTTTTTGTTTCTTTTTTTGTTTTTTCAAACATGTTTGTTGTTTCTTTTTGTTTCATACATGTTTCATTTATGTTTCTTATATGTTTCACTTAGCCAACTTTTCATTGAATTCCACAGTTGCATGGAGAAAAATCTCAGTTGTGGTATGCCACAATGGACAATAGGAAGAAAATAGAGAGTATACCAACTTTGAGATAACAAGAATACTGATTCCTATGGACTGCACATTCATCACCCTAAATGAAATCTTGGAACAACAAATTCAATTCAGAAAATTTGAGCTTACTTATCCATCATCGGCTACGAGAAAATGGACACGACTCCATTGTCAGACCAAAAAATACTTTGTATTGACTTCCAACATCGTAGAATTATTGAATGCATCAACTGTAGCGGGGAAAGACCTACTAGTAATAATTTTGCTAGAGTACGTGAGATCTTTAGTTCAAGATTAGACATGCAGACATCGAAACGAAGCAAAATCAACATTTACAGGGATGACAAAAAAAAAAGAGTATATGGGGAAAAACTACACTATATTTCTCTAAATTTAAAAGCAATTTACAACAAACTTTTATCATATGATCCCCTGTTTCACAATTGTTTCTTACATGTTTCATTTATGTTTCTTACATGTTTCAACTGATTACACCATCATTAAGATTTACATAACAACAATTCTCTAAAATCATTAGGAAATAGAGGTAGAAACTCAATGTCATTGTCATCGTCATCACCATTTTGCAACTTCAACTTAGCATGATTGTGAAGCAGATGACTGAACCTTACTTGTTCATTCTCTATCTCAAACGCTTCGACGTCCGTAGCCTTCCCAACAATAAAGTGCTCGACATAACAAACAACAAAAAATTCCACATTCACTACAAAAGAAATAAAAAAAAGATACACAGTCATATAGATAACACAACAAATCAAAAACAATAAAAAAGAATAAATAAATGGAAAATACATAAAAGAACAAAAGAAACATAAAAGAAACAACTTCGAAACAACATCGAAACAAACGAAAAACTTCAAATCACAAAATAATAAAAGAACACAGAAAAATCATGCATCAGCAACACCTTCGAAATAAACCGCGCAATCCGCCTATAAAACCATACACATCTTCAAAAACCCCACCCACCCTCAGCATCTCCATAACCACCGCTGGCGTGGCGGAGAATCGTGCGATCGATTCCAATAAGCAAAAAATCCTATCATCCGTCGTCGGAGATACTCTCACAGAAAAAACTCGATATGATGGATGATTACATCCATGAAAGATCCGCCATGGCACAGAACAAGTGATCCGGATCCGCAGAGCTAAAGCCCATACCCGTCGAAGAAGAGAATGAGCCCGAACCCGAGCCCGATATGAATTCAATCAAAGCATTACCACCACCAGAAGGATTTCAAGACGAAACAGAGGACGAAGAACAGAAATAGGAAATTGAAAAACTGAAAAGAAGACGAAAAGGTGAAAACTCAAGTTGAAGGAGATTTGTTGAATTTAGGCGCGCGATGCAAACCACCCAGAATCTCATCGTTGACATGTTGAAGCCGAACAACAGGAGTAACCCAGATGAATTCATCGTCAACATCATCGTCATGAGTCCTGGAATTTAAATCTATAATAAGTATATGGTAGTATTCTTTTCCCCCTCCACGCCGTTGCAGATAAAGGCCACTTTTCCTTCAGGTAATGATAATTTTTGACGCTTCGCAGCATCAGGTTTGTTATCGGCGTCTGGTGATGATGATGATGGTGATTTAGGTGATAAAGGTAGGGGAGAATCCATGAGAGGTTGAATTTTTCAGTAATATTAGATTAGAGGAAGAGAGGAAACCAAGAACCCTAGACCCTAAATTTGCTGCTGTGAATTGGGAATTTGCAGCGTCGCGCCGAAGATACTCGCAGGCAGCGGCGGACCCAAGGGGGGCAAGGGGGGGCCACTGCCCCCCCAAAATTTTTCAAAAATTCCCCCCCCCCCCAAATTTTTCAAATTTAATTTTAAAGTGTAAAATAAATAAATTAATTTACAATTGCCCCCAAAATTTTCAAAAAAAAAAAAAAAAATTCCCCCCAAAAATTTTCCAAAAATTTCTTTTCCCCCCAAAATTTTTCCAATTATTTTTTAAAAGGTAAAATAAATGAACTAATTTACAATTTCCCCCCCAAAATTTGATAAAAACTTTAAATAGTTGTCTTTTACAATATAAAAAACTATTAATTATGGTTAGTATATGGAAAAAAATTTCGCATAGTATAAATTTATAAACTCGGTCAGTTTTCCGCCCCCCAAAAGTCAAAATCCTGCGTCTGCCATTGCTTGCAGGGTAAAAAACCTGATAAGAAAAGTAAAGGGATGTGCATATTTGGGAAATTTAGGACCGGATGGGGTAGATTAGTAATAAGATGGTATTTTTATTTTTTTTCAAAAATCAGGGTATTTTGTGGTATTTCCTCTATTATTATCCTCCTCCTCCGTTAACGAAAACGAAGAACAAAACCAACAAACAAATTTTTGTTCCGATCAATCAAATCATCGTATTTTCAATATGGGCTCCTCGACCTTACCTGATAACCAAGATCCGACGGCCGAAAACAGCGTCGAATCGACTGTCCTCGACCTGACGAGCTGTCAGCTACGCGATCTCGGCTCGGTGGAGCTGCCACCGAGTCTCACCGAACTAGACCTGACGGCAAACCGGTTGACGGCGTTAGACCCCCGTATTTCGCAGCTCTCCAATCTCAAGAAACTCTCTCTGCGCCAGAACCTCCTCAACGATGACGGTGTCCTGCCGCTGTCCACGTGGCATTCCATCTCCGCTCTCCAGGTAAAGATTTTTTTTTCTTCTATTATTATAATTTTCCCTGATTTCGGTTTTTCTTTGTTGAATTTCCGTTATCTGATTATTTGGTTAGTTTTTGATAAACTTCTTAGGGAAAGTTATAGTTTGTTGCTTTAGATTAGTGAATCAAATTGCACAAAGCAGGATTCGTGTAATGGTTATTCAATTGTTTATTGCTTTTGTTTGCGTCTGTCTTTATTAATTATATTTTTAATGGTTAAGCCAAATATAACTTTGTTAAGTATGGATGAAAATATAGAACAATGTAACAACTTTTACAAAATTACGTGGGCAACAACATGAGGGAAAGCTTTTAGGGTTTCTAACTCGCATTTCAGACTCTAATGTTCAATTCCCAAATTCATTTCAAATTCCTATTCAAAGCCCTAGACCCCAAACTAAAATCAAAGAAATCCCTGATTAACATCTACCCTTTTCAAAGTATCATATATGAAGCGACTTGTTAGATTTTGTTATTATCATGTTTATGAAAGTTGCAAGTACCCACTTCTGTTGTCAATATTTTCCAATGCATCACAAAGAATTTCAAGTTAAATTAATCGAGCTCCTTGAAGTATGTGGCAACTCCATAGCTTCACTTGCTTCGCTACGTTAAGTTGAATTAGGACTTCAGTTGGGATTTCATAAAAGGTTAGCAACAATTAAACTGCCAAATTGGTTTAAGGCTTCAATGTTGTTTTCATTAATACTCCTTAGTATTAATGAAAGATCACGACCAATGATACTCCTTCGTGTTAATAAAATGTTCCGACTTGGTTAAAAGATCACGGCCAATGTAGGAGGAATATTAAATTTTTTCTGACAATTTGGACATTTTGAGGTGAAGGGCTAAGGACATGAGAGATGGCGAAGCTATGACTTTTCTCAAGAAAATAGGGTTTCCTGTGAACAGAACTGCAGATTGAGTTCCATTTCAGATTATTACATTTCTGCAACCATAATGCCATTAGAAGAAAAACATTAGATCTTAATATGCATTATGTTAATTGCAATGTAATGTTTTATGGTGGGTAGATTAATAAGTAGAAGTGATGGACCTAATGGACTTCAGTTTGTTCTATATTCTGATACACGAATAGGTAAAGCCATGAGCCATGCTTGAGCTAGAGAAAGAGGGGTGAAATCTCGTTTAGCATCTTTATAGCTTGAGCTTCTCTTTTGAACTTCACTGAACTATCTGAATGACAAAAAATGTGCTTCTTGAGTCCAGCCTTTGCATAACCAGTTAAAATCATCTAGTAGCTTCTTGGTTAACCCCTTATTCATATGTTGGTAATTGTCCATCTTCATCACCTTTCATCTGATAGACTCAGTTTTTTTTTAAATTTCGGAATCTATGGCTATAGAAATGTTTTAAGATGTGTAAATAATGATAAATGTAATTTAAAGATGTATTGTAGACATGTAGTAGTGTATTATGACAGAAAACGTGTTCAATTTTGTGTCAAAGTGTCTTTGGGACACCTTCACGTGTTCCGCAACATTTTTTAGTTGAAGAGCATAAAAATATAAATTGTTTTAAAGAATATTAGTGATTATAAATGTTATTATGAGTATCCAAATTGGGCAGTTAGGACTATGTTAAGCACCAAAAGTTTAATACAAAAGAGTACGTGAGTGCTGCTTCACTCTGAGAATAATTTTGGACAATTCTTGTACTAAAAAGTCTAAAATATAACTAATAAATTGCAGATATACACAAAAGTATTTCAGGATAATATGAGCATTGAAATTTCGTATTTACCCCAATGTTAAGTGAACTCTACCTCACGAAGTCTATCAATATGTAGTTTTTAGTAGATACCTTTCATATAATACTCCTAAAAGTTTGAGTGATACCAAAATGACTGGTGTGATCATCAATATTTGCTGAGAATCATATTGCTGTCTGCCACTTGTATTACTTGAAGATCCATAATCATATGCACGCTGTCGAATACTACTAGTGTTGGAGAATAAATAATCATGATGTCTATTTTCTGCATCATTAAAGTAACTCGCAAGTCGACTATGTCTGCCACTAGAACTACCAGAAGATCCATAGTTAGCTCCAAGATATACTTAGCACTCATGGTGGAAGACAAATGATCAAAGTAATTCAAGTTTTGAAAAAACACAGGTCATCATTTTAAGTTGCACTTTTACCAAGCTCAAAACTATAAATCCAAACACAATAGTAAGCCTAGTTACTAGTTATCAGGAAACATGACCAATTGCCAAAGAGTTTTAGAGTGTACATTATTCACGGGAAGTGAAATGGTCATAAAGCTTTCTTGTTGAATGCACCAAGTTTTAATTTCAGCCTTTAGCCTTTAGGATCACCTGCTTTCCCATCACATTTACTTATAAGTTGGTCTTGGCTTGGATGGAGTATGAATTATTGAAACTCAGGATAAAAATTGATTGAACTATGATCTTTCAGTTTTGGATTTTAAAGTGTACATATCTTTTTATAAACAACACACACACATGCATATTTATATAGATTCTAACATTTAAAAATAAGAAATTGAACCATGTCAAGCAATTATATTATGTCTTAGAAAATGATTCTTATTTTCTTGTGTACTCATGTTTAGCTAGTTCAATAGTTTTCTTTTTGTCGTTGAGCAATTGAAACTGTAAGATGAATTGAACTTTAAGCATGTAGTAATCGCAGATTTCCAGGGGAAAAACATGAAAAATTTAAAGAGCTACCAACTTCCTTTAATACATGTGACATTTATTTAACTATTAACTGATTAAAAGAGTTGTTGAAATCTTCCAAGATCAATAAGCTTATAGTCCTTGGATCAGCCAAATAAATATATTTGAAGTCTCCCAGCAAGTAATAGAGTAACATGTCTGAATCATTGTGGAGTTCACTGTGGTGCAAGATGAGAATGTGCTACTTAGGGAGCAGTATCATATACAGCAGAAGTGTTCTGCCAATGCATGTGTGGCATGCATGATGAATATGGAAATGAGAGGAAAATTGGGGTGCTTGTAGTTGATGGTATCTGCTTGTATTTAACATACTGATTCAAATCCTATGTCATGGATGGATAAAATTAATCCTTATCTATCTTAGAGGAGTAAGTTTTTGTCCTTTTGACTGGAAGGGATTGATGAGTTCATTCATCTCAGAGCTATTCTAGGTGATATCTTAAATAGAAAATATTGCTCAGGGCATGATTTTGTGTGTTAGGAGTATTTTAAGACTTATGCTCCTAAAGCATATGATGAGTAAAAGATCTGTGAATTAGTATTATGAAGAAATTTTAACGGAACAAACATCAAAAGGAGCATATGGAACCAAGAGTTGCTGAATTGATAAGAGTGTATTGAATAATCTCAATGGTGTAGGAAAGGAAAGGAGTTGCATGTTTTTTGATATTATAAATTCAATAGAGAAGTTCTTTAAGTAGTTAGGAAGCTAAGCTTGGAAAAAATTGTGACAATTTGTTGAGGACCAGTTTGCACAATTTTATTTTAATTAGCCCAGTGATGTGATAGGATTTAATTATGTTTATTTAAGTAATTAGTAGGCTTTAGGCCCGTAACGTATGTTTCGGGTTGTGTTCCTATTTAAGTAAGTATTATTATTTCGTATAGGACACTTAGGAATTAATTGTTGTTGTCAGCTTTAAGCTGTGCGGGGGATTTCCCGAGGAGAACTTCGTCTTCTTGTTCTATTTTCTGCATTAATAATATCGACTATTGCTTTTCTTTCGATTCACTTTACCCTTTACTCTATCAAATTGGTCCGACCTGCCGGATTCGACGGAGGCGCACAGTGAGGCGACAGAGAAGGGTGTTGAGGAGTCGCGGCCAGAGATCGCCAAAATCCATTTGAAACTTTCGAAAATAATTATCGGAGACTTTGTTGCGCAAAAAAGATCGGGAATTATTCAGACTTTGTTGCACAAAAAAGGATCGTTTAGCGTTGGAACTCAAAATTCGATCGATCCTCGCTTCCTTTCCTCCTACTCAGTGTTCCCAGTGGCATGGGGATGTTTTTTGGCAGTCTGCGATATGGATTTTCCCATTGTTCATGGTAATAACCCCATTACATGGTTGTCTCTCTCTCGCCTTTATCATACACTCAATGCCGATAAATCCATGGCGGATGCCTTATCTAGTTGATCAGAGAATGACAACAAGCTCTCTGCTATTTTCCTATCTTGCTGTATTGAATGGCAAGAAGTTGCATAAGGAGGTGCGCACTGACAATAAATGGTGCAGAATTATCTGAGATTTAGAAGCGGACGTTGTGACTCGTGGCCCGTATGCGTTAATCATTGGCGTTCTTTTTACAAAGGCCGTATAGTTTTGCCGTATAATCGGGAAGTTTTGCGGGGTGGTAATCTGTTACAGATCAGTTTTCATTATTTAATTAGGGTTATTTAGTTTAATTAGTGGTGGTTTAATTATTATTTCCTAGTTCAGTTAGGTTTAATTAAGGTTAATTGTTATTTCCCAGTTCAATTAGGATTCAGTTTCCTAGTTTAACTATTTCTTGTTATTGGGCTTTAAGCCCGTAGGTTTAGGGTTATGTTGCTATTTATGTGAGTATTATTATTTCATATAGGACACTTTGGAATTAATTGTGTTTGTCGGCTTTAAGCTGGGCGGGAGATTTCCCAAGAACTTCGTTCTTATTTTATTTTCTGCATTACTAATATTGATTATTGGTTTTCTTCAAATTTCACTTTCCTTGACTCTATCAAAGGTCCGACTGGTCATCTTTTTCTCACACCGCTTCTATCGCCTCAACGCGTGAATCGATATGTGAATTTGAAAAAAGCAATAATCAATATTATGAAAAAATAAAATAAAACGCGAAGTTCTCCTCCCTAAATCTCTCGCTAAAAGACGTCAAACACAATTAATTCCAAAATGTCCTATATGAAATAAAAACTCACTTAAATAGTAACATAACCCTAAACCTAACCCTACTGAGCTTAAAGCCCAATAATAGAAAGTAGTTAAACTTGGAAATAATTAAACTAGAAACCCAATCCTAATCCCCGGGAAATAACAATTAACCTTAACTAAACCTAATTAGGAAATAATAATTAATTAAAAACCACCATAATTAAACTAAATAACCCTAATTAAATAATGAAAATCGAAATAACTCCTAATCAAAAACCAAACTTATTATAGGTATAAAAAAGAAAATAAATGCATATGGGCCTCGAGTCTCCTTCTCAATCTTGGTTAATTTTGCACCATTTAATATTAGTCTCTCCTTTATACAACTTCTTCACCGAGAAAGATGGAAAATATCGAACAACTTGTCATCCTTCGAATGACTACATAAAGCCCACCATGGATTTATCGGCCTTGGGTGTATGATAAATCGAGAGAACACATCCATTAACGAGGTCACCACCATGAATAATGGGAAAATCCGTATGTCCCAAAAATGTGTCCCTATGAAATAATAATACTCACCGATTAAATAGCAATTTTTGTCATAAAACCAGGTGATTAAACCCGTGTTGTCAACGGTAGACAATCCATTTTCTCGTAACAAACTCTCCAGTAATTCCTCAATTCGATCCAGTTTTGAAATTTTCACATTGATTTTGGCCATCTCCGCCCGCAACTCCTCAACACCCTTCTCTATCGCCAATGAATAAGAAATATGTGTGACGAGCATGGATTGAATCCGTGAGAAAAAATCCGTAGTCGGACCATTTGATAATCAATAAAGTGAATTTGAAGAAAAGCAATAATCAATATTATTAATGTATAAAATAAAATAAGAACGCGAAGTTCTCCTTGGAAAATCTCCCGCCCAGCTTAAAGCCGACAAACACAATTAATTCCAAAGTGTCCTATATGAAATAATAATACTCACTTAAATAGCAACATAACATTAAACCTAAGCCTACGGGCTTAAAACCCAATAATAAGAAATAGTTAAACTAGGAAATAATTACACTAGGAAACTGAATCCTAACTGAACTGGGAAATAACAATTAACCTTAATTAAACCTAACTGAACTAGGAAATAATAGTTAACCTTAATTTAACCACCACTAATTAAACTAAATAACCCTAATTAAATAATGAAAATCGATCCGTAACATAATCAGGTGTCATGGGTGTTGATTAAGTGGAAGGGACGTGAGGCGGATGAGGCGACTTAGTTGGATGTTGCCAACATGAATGGTCAATTTCCGTCCTTCAGCCTTGAGGACAATGCTATTTTGAATGGCGGAGGAATTATTGAGGACCAGTTTGCACAATTTTATTTTAATTAGCTCAGTGATGTAATAGTTTTTAATTATATTTATTTAAGTAATTAGTGTGCTTTCGGCCCGTAGGGTTATGTTGCTATTTAAGTAAGTATTATTATTTCGAATAGGTCACGTATGAATTAATTGTTGTTCGGCTTTAAGTTGGGCGGGAGATTTCCCGAGGAGAACTTCGTGTTCTTGTTTTGTTTTCTGCATTAATAATATCGATTATTGCTTTTCTTCTGATTCACTTTACCCTTGACTCTATAATTACAAACTACTACAACAATGGATGAAGTATCATAGTGCTGCAATATGACGTTCAATTTGCAGAATCCTTAACATGTTAACATGTTAGCATGTTGAGGAGAAATACAGATGATGATAGAAAAGACTAAAAGAAAGGTTATCAATGGGGCTCTGTATACATAGAGAAAGAGTAGAATTGATATGAAATCCTTTCTTAATGGACAGGCCCCTTTATTAGGTTTGTGCTTGTTTGCTCATATGTATTTACGTAAAGTTTATGACTGGGTATATTGATGGAGAGTCATTTTCCATTGTTCAGCAACTAATTAATGTATATGCTCAGGAACATAATGAGTCATGATGCATGGTTGTATTAGGTAAAGAATTAGTCCTAGGTCTTTCAGTTGTAGATATATTTAGTTATACAAAATGAGACAAGCTATATAATTTCCTGATGATGTGGGATTCTGAAATTGCAGTAAATATGAACTGTAAATAAGCAATTAAGGTTGTGAAATATGTGGAGCACACATAGTGCAGCTGTGATAAAAAAATACATTCTAGAGAAACATGCTTAATATTATGGAACTAAATGCCAAAAGTAATTATTTATGTGGCTTCAGTTATTACAAAAAGTAAAGTTTAGTGCATTGCTCGAGTGTGAACATGGTTGATGGAATATAATCACCACTTTTTTAGCTGTTCTGTCCTGTATGGAACTGAATGTTGGGTTTCTAATAAAGAACATATAAAGGCTTAGTGTAGTAAAATGCATGGATACATAGGATTTGTAATAAATGAGGACAAATGAGCTTAGCAATTATCACAGTGAGATAGTTTTACTTAATTGATCCATCCCTAGAATTATTTGTTTGTAACCTTCAAATGACCCATATCCTTCACTAAAAAGTTTGCACAAGTCCATGTATATCACAACAATAACCGGATTAAGCCATAAATTCCATTTTAACCAGAGACTCAAGTATACATAACTTTATTATTAAATTATTCTAAATTTCCGTAGCGTGAAATATTCCACTTTATGCAACCACAGTAAGATTTTTCTGATGAATTGCAACAATTATTAATCAATGTAGGTGGCTGAATGTAATTTTTTTAAGGTTTGTGTAAAAATGCAATATGACCAAAGTTATGTCAGAATCTATTTGGAATATTCTATTGGAATGGGGATCGAGGGGTGTCTGGAAGCATTTTGATTAGTTTGGTGGGGACAGAGTGCACTATCCCCATAAGGTTGGGGGTTGTCTGCATTTCACCCTTGTTTTTATTTAGATATTACCATGATAAGTTACAATTTAAAATTCCTTAATGATGGTTGACTTTTATTTATAAACTTCATTTGTTAATCTCCAAACTGAGATCCTTAAGCTAAGATTCAAATTATTTATATTACTTCGCAACATATATGCTTGCTTGTCCCGTATGTTTTCAGAAGCACATGTTTTGTTAGCAGCATGTTTTCTTGATGATTACAACAGTATTTTTTTGCTTTATCCATCTGCTGCTGCTTAAGCGATGGGCCAGGAACAATATTGTCTTTCTAAAAAAATACAAAAACTTAGCTGGAACGTCGTTCTACCTTGTCCCTGTGGCTTCTCTTACTTTGATATGCTGGCTTTGAGGTTTGTTATGCTGTCAAGCTAACACTAAATATTAAGGGAATTTTTTGTTTTCTCCAGGAGCTAGTACTGAGGGATAATCAGCTGAAGAAAATCCCAGATGTTAGCATATTCAAAATGCTTCTGGTCTTTGATATTTCATTTAATGAGATTTCCTCACTTAGTGGGCTGTCCAAGGTGTCAAACACACTCAAAGAACTTTATGTGTCTAAAAATGAAGTGACAAAGATGGAGGAGATCGAGCACTTCCATGAGCTGCAAATTCTCGAGCTTGGATCCAACAAATTACGGGTTCGGTTTGTTTCTTTAAGAATGATAAGTTACATTAGCCCTCTTTATGCAAAAGCGTATAGGAATTAACAAATTCTGTGTACAATAAAATGTCCTATTTCGATACTGCGATTTTAATTGGTTCTGGTCTATTGATCATGGGTCAACTAAGTGTAGCTCAACGAGATTGGAAATTATACTGATTTGGATTCTTACATGGTGAGGTCTGAGAATTTGAAGTTCTGAAATTTAAAATTCTCAATAGTCCAATTCTTGAGAAATGCTTGACGCATATCTCTTTCCTTTATCTTTTAGCAAATCATTTGTTGCTCATTTGTAAGAAATGAGAGCTTAAATTTAGAAGCTGAGTGTGCTTGGACTAGCTGGCAATTTTAAATATTTGAAGGAACAGTAGCATTCTTTATTTGTTCCAGAGGATTGTCCAGTTATTCATGAATTGAGTTTGATAATCAGGTAATGGAGAATCTACAGAATTTATCATTCTTGCAAGAGCTATGGCTTGGGCGCAATCGTATTCGTGCTATTAACCTTTGTGGGCTAAAATGCATTAAGAAGCTCAGCCTTCAAAGCAATCGGTTAACTTCTATGGCAGGACTTGAGGTAGCTGGACTTCATATGCTTAAATTTTTATCCAAATACTTCCTTCAAATTCGACATTTTTGTGAAACACTTACAGATTTATGTACTACAGTTTTATATCTTAGTTTTTCATGATATGCAGGAATGTGTTGCACTAGAAGAATTATACTTGAGCCATAATGGTATTGCAAAAATGGAAGGCTTATCAACTTTAGTCAACCTCCGTGTCCTGGATGTGTCATCGAATAAGCTCACAGAAATAAATGACATCGAGAACTTGGCAAAGTATGAAAATCAATTTAACTAAGTGGCATGTTAATCATCTTTATATTGGCAAGACTTTGTTACATTTCTTATCCTGCGTATTTGGCGACAGGTTAGAAGATCTGTGGCTTAATGACAACCAAATAGCATCACTGGATAACATAGCTGAAGCTGTTGCCAGTTCGAGAGAGAGTCTCACTACCATCTACCTTGAGCGCAATCCATGTGTATGTACTAATACGTCTTTTCTATCCTTAATTTAGTTGTATCAATTGGCTGAGCTAACTGGTTGGAAAAACCAACTTAGCGAAAAAGCATATTCCTCTGATATTTATTATATGTTAATGACTTGACCAATTAATTGCCGTGTTCCCTTCTCCCTTTCCTCTGATAGTGAAAAAGCATATTCCTCTCTCTCACAATTAACTAAGCTTTTCTACCGATTCTTTGGCCTTTGCAGGCAAGTTCATCAACCTATATCTCTACTTTGAGACAGATATTCCCGAATATTCAGCAAGTTGATTCTGACATTTTTGGATAGAGCTCCTTTCTGGGAGTTTTTTGCATTAGGACAGGATAATTTTGCCGCCGCCAAAATATTACATCACATGCATATGTTGCTGATGCTAGGGCCAGGTGACGATGGGGGCTGTTGAAGAAATTTGAAGCACCTAAACTTTCAGAAATCAACATTTTTGAGGGAGTTAACTGACCGATGTTAATTCATACCAAACATCTTTTTCCCTGAATTATTTACTCACCAATATATTTCCCCTTTTTCAGTTTCTTTTCCAACGTCAAGGGCGCAAGAGTTTTTAGCGCCTTATTTAAATTGAAGCGACTACAAGAACCATCTCAAAGTGGTGATGAGATGTTCTTTTGTTGTAATTCTCTATTTAAAGGCAATTCCAAAGTGCAACACTAGTCTTGACCAAGTGTTTGGCACAAATTGGTTGTTATATCATTGAAGTTGATAATCAGGAAGTTTTTGTTGGCTATAATCTTTAGTTTTTGTTCTAGTTTTTGTTGAGCAAGTATTTGTTACAAGTGGTTATTTTATCTTTTAGTTTTTGTTAGTTTTTTGGTTCTTATTAAATCACTATTCATCTCTAGAGGCCGAAACAAAGACAAGACCCGATAGGTCAAGTTATAGCCTCATAGATTATACAAGTTACTACACACAATTGGGTCATAATCGCTTCTGCTAAGTCCATAGAGACCTAGGAGTTCAAATTCATGGATTCCCCATATCAACACTATTAAGTCTATAAAACTTCAAACATTTATTATGAAGTACTATCCAATTTATTTTGTACTCAATTGCTCTCATGTTTTTAGTTTAGACTAATGTATGTGCTCCGATTTGAACCTCGAGGGTTTTCGTTGGATCAACTATCAACACTAACAATTTGTTGTACGCAAGCAATGACGTATTTAATTGAGTTCAAAAAAATAAGGAGTGATATGACATCATAGACCTCATTGCCAAATTTCAGAAAGTGCGTTTGGGTTAAATTCCTTGAGCTGCTCGTAGAATATTATGGGCCGGTTTATTTTTCTTTCAAAAAGATTTTTCATTTTTATATTTTGGGAAAAGGACATGAATACCCATTTTTCCAGCCCAAATCCCTGAAAAATACAATTTTCCGCTGATTTTTGACAAATATACCATTTTCCGCTGATTTTTTGCGTTGGTTTCTTTGTTGTTTTAAATATGTTTGTTGTTTCTTTGTTGTTCCATACCTGTTTCATTTATGTTTCACTTAGCCAACTTTTCATTGAATTCCACAGTTGCATGGAGAAAATCTCAGTTGTGGTATGCCACAATGGACAATGGGAAGAAAATAGAGAGTATACCAACTTTGAGATACAAGAATACTGATTCCAATGGACTGCACATTCAGCACCCTAAAAGAAATCTTGGAACAACAAATTCAATTCAGAAAATTTGAGCTTGCTTGTCCATCATCGGCTACGAGAAATGGACATGACTCCACTGTCAGACCAAAAACTACTTTGTATTGACTTCCAACACGTAGAATTATTGAATGCATCAACTGTAGCGGGAAAAGACCTACTAGTAACAACTTTGGTAGAGTACGTGAGATCTTAGTTCAAGATTAGGCATGCAGACATCGAAAAGAAGCAAAATCGACATTTACAAGGATGACAAAAAAAAAATGCTGAAGAGTATATGGGAAAAAACTACACTATTTTTCTAAATTTAAAAGCAATTTACTACAAACTTTTATCACATGATCCCCTGTTTCACAATTGTTTCTTACATGTTTCATTTATGTTTCAGGTGAAGAGATCAAATGATTTTATCTTTAAAATCATAGAAAAAAACATTTGTTCGGACTGAAAAAGGACTTGCACATGCAACAAGTTTCAAATGGATGAAATTCATTCCTCACATGCTATACCAAACTTAAATATATTGTTCAACTGATTACACCATCATTAAGATTTACGTAACAACAATTCTCTAAAATCATTGGAAGTGGAGGTAGAATCTCAATGTCGTTGTCATCGTCATCACCATTTTGCAGCTTCAACTTAGCATGATTGTGAAGCAGATGACTGAGCCTTGTTTGTTCATTCTATATCTCAAACGCTTCGACGTCCATAGCCTTCCCAACAATAAAGTGCTCAACATAACAAGCAACAAAAAATCCCCCATTCACTACAAAAGAAATAGAAAAAGATACACAGTCAGATAGATAACACAACAAATCAAAAACAATAATAAAGAACAAATAAATGGAAAATATATAAAAGAACAAAAGAAACATAAAAGAAACAAATTCGAAACAAACGAAAAACTTCAAATCACAAAATAATAAAAGAACACAGAAAAATCATGGATCAGCAACACAAAATCAACAAATCATTCAAATTTGCATTCAACACAAAAAAAAGAAAAAACCAGGAATTCAAATCGCTGAAGAAAAACATATTCATCCTGCGAGACAGGCAAAAGAGAGAGAAAGAAGGAAAGCAAGGCGGGTTCATGAAGCGGGACCCACTCAACAACTTCGAGGAGATCTACCCGCTGGGCGGCGCCGACACGGTGGTGGTCTACACGACTTCACTCGGCGGCGTGCGGCGGATGTACGAGGATTGCAACCGCGTGAGGCAGCTGATGGATACCCACCAGGTGGTGTTCGACGAGCGGGTCGTGGCGTTGGACGGCGGGTTCTTGACGGAGCTGCGGGGGTTGCTCGATAATAGGAGCGGGTAGGTTGGGGTGCGGGGGGTGTGGGACGTGAAGGGCCTGGAAGATGGGTAGAAAGGTGAAGAGGTAAGAGCAGGTGGTATATTTGTCAGAGATGGACCGATTTTGGGCATATTTGTGATGGGTTGGTATTTTTGTCTTTTTTTAAATAACCAGGGTATTTTGTGTAATTTCCTCTTATATTTTAGTGCGCAGGTGTTTTGGCCATTTCTTATACTCTAAAATATTTTTGAGCATTTTTTTGGAAACAAATGTTATTTAGCCATTTTAACGTGAAAACCCAAAACCTTAAGCCATTTTATACTTTTTCGAGTCACACACACTGTCGCACACACACCAATAACTTGGAAGAACTAATTTGGGACTAAAAATTGATTCTGCCGACTAGAAAACATGGCTTCGTCGATGACAATATCAGCATTGCAACAGGTAATTCTCAATACTTCATTCAATTCATTTAATTTCATATTTTCCTTTGATTTAGTTAGTTTATAGTTGCTTAGGTTAGAATTTGTTGTTAGATTGGTAGAATTTTTAGGTTTAGAAAATTTAACTTTAGTTAGAAAAGCTTGATGCTTTGTTGATAGTGGTTTCGGGTGAATGAGAAAGACAAAGAAGGTTTTTGTCGCTTAATTTGATATCCAGTTGAATAACTTGGCAGGTCCCGGGTCTGGCCAAACTCTTTCCACCTATAACGACCAGTTTCCAAAATATACAAGTGACTTAATTTGATAAGAAAGGGATTTAAAAGCATATGAATAAGTCACATCTCAAAAGTAAGTGGGAGCATTTTATTAATAAACCCAAAAATATCCATCACGCTTCCGCTGCACCACTCTATTTTTATAAAACATAGTCTAATTATGAAACTTTGCACCCAAATAAGTACTTTAATTCTAAATACAACTTTGTCCTTCAAAATACAATTCAAACCTATTAACAAAAATAAAATTTCCTAAACATCTCAATTCAAATAAAAATTTATTTAACTTCGCATCCACCGCCTCCAATCCTCGCTCGTGCTCCTCAACCTGAAAAATATTAATAATATGGGGTGAGTTTTCAACTCACTATGTGGGGATATATTTGTCAGAATTAAATACAACAATAGACATAATCGTAAACATTCAACATGTACTTTTCGTTTGACTGACCAGTTACTTTATAGTACCGCGGGTACACCCCGACGATACTTTTGATCCCGGTCCTTTTTACAGCCCCTGACTAATTATAACACTGCTAGTTCATCCCGAGGATACTTTTGATCTCGAAACTTCTTACAGTCCCTGACTAACATAATGTACATGATTATAGCACTGTGGGCTACACCAAAGATATTTTTGATCCTGGACCTATTTGTGGCCCCTGACTAACAGGATTCCCTGTCACAGTGCATATAAACGAAATACATATACGAAATATTTAATAATGACAAACAATACTTGAATAGAAATATCCCCGCATTAAAATAATTACAGATATCTTGTGCAAAAATGTAAAAAGATGCAAAAAATCCTAATCCTCTTTTCCCTCGTTTCCTACATAATATAATAAAATTGGACAAGTATAAAAGAAAATTTGAAAACTGAAATTCAACATTAAATACCGGCTTTGGCTTGGATATTGGATCAAATGGCTGGTCAAAAGAGTCTGCCAAGATCAAAATCCTTAAATTGAATCAAATCCTAATTGAGTTCCTCCACAAAAATTCCTGTCAGACCGTCTAACGGGTCTGACCTATTAGACGGATCTGACCCGACCCAATGGTCTTTTATAATTTCACATCTACCTGACTTTTTGTTGGAATTGGTCTTGATAAATGGGGTGTTGACCCGATTTTGACCAATTAATTAAGTGGTTTCCATTTGTGAAAAATGGAATTAAATTATTTGTAAAAATTCTACTTAGAGAGTAGATGAGAATAGCATTTGGAATTTCTCAAAACCGATTCCGGGTGAATGAGAAATTAATGCTAGAAGTTAGCCACTTAATACAAATAAATGGTTTGGAAAATAGAAAATGTGGGGGAGGAGAGATGCTCCATCCCACATAGGAAAAAGGAGGTAAAGTTGCACACTTTATTTATCCTAAGTTGGACAAATGGGTTTGGGCCCTTGGGGGCACCCAAGTTTTTAAAGGGGAGAGGACCTACATGCTTGTAGGTTTGGTCAACACACGCACGCGCGCTGCCGCCGCCGCCGCCCGCCCGCCGCCCGGCTCGCCGGCCCGGCCGCCCGTTGCGGGCCGTGGGCTGGGCTTGGGCTTGGGCTTGGGCTTCAAGGCCTTCATTCTTTTTGGACCAAAACCTTAAAAAATTAAATATTTAATTAATTTTTGTAATTAATTAAATAGATTTAATTAATTTTCGTAATTAATTAAAAGAGTTCAACTAGGAAAATGTTTCGGCCCCGCGCCCGTGCGTCTAGGCCGTGCTTTCCTGCACAGGTGCGTCTGTTCAGCGAAAATGTGCCTTTTCGAGCCTACATACGCGATTTTCCGTACGGGCATTTCGTTGCCTATATTAATGGAGCCCCTACTGATGAAATAATACTCGGAATTAATCAGAAAACATAAAATCGAGCATTGCATTTTGCATCTTGCCCATTATCCTCCTTGAAAGCTTGAAAGTACTCAAACACCTTGCTTGTTCGCTGTTGTTCCGGTTTTGCTGTGCTGCTAACCGGAACTGTTAAAGTCGTTGTATCTTAGAGGCGAGCGTCGGAACCGTAAGCACTAACATGTATACGGGCGTTTTTCTCTTGAGACATAATCGAATTCTGGCCTCGACTTAAGCCTATACACTATCCCAACCATTTTCTGAAAACAGAAACCTTTCACCATAAATTTAACCAACAATCGCAAGACAAAAACTTTTTTCTTTGTTTCTGTTGAAGACGATGGCATCCAGTTCGATCTCGTTCACACCCATGGTTGCTGCTCCCGCTCACGGCGAAAAGCCGCCCAAGTTTTCTGGTGCCGACTTCAAACGTTGGCAACAGAAAATGCTATTCTACCTCACTACTTTGGGGTTGGCTCGTTTCCTAAAGGACGACCCCCTACTGCCGTTGAAGAAGACGAAGTTGACAATAACCGGAGAATCGCTGTGGATGCTTGGCATAACAGCGATTTTCTATGTCGCAACTATGTCTTGAACGGGCTAGACGACACTCTCTACAATCTCTATAGCACGTTCAAGACGTCCAAGGAATTGTGGCAGTCCTTGGAGAAGAAATACAAGACGGAAGATGCCGGCACAAAGAAATTTGTTGTCGGCAAATTCCTGGAGTACAAGATGGTTGACACCAAGACGGTGATCAGCCAAGTTCAGGAGATTCAAATCATCCTTCACGACTTAGTGTCTGAAGGGATGCTTTTGAATGAATCCTTTCAAGTGGCTGCAATTATCGAAAAATTGCCGCCATTGTGGAAGGACTTCAAAAACTACCTCAAGCACAAGCGCAAAGAGATGGGGCTTGAGGATCTGATTGTTCGGCTTCGCATCGAAGAAGACAATCGGAAATCAGATGTTAAAACCAGTAAATCTGGAATGGAGGCTAAGGCCAATCTTTCTGAGTCAAGCACTAGCAAGAAACGTAAGCACTCCGGGAAGAAGAAAGGCAAGGCCAAAAAAGTTCAAGGGGAATTGCTACAATTGTGGCAAACCGAACCACATGGCGAAGGATTGCCGACACCCAAAGAAGGGCAATCAAGGTGGCAACCAACAAACCAATGTGACGGAGGACAAGTCGGTTCCAATAGACTTGTCGGAGCTCGATCTCTCCGCCGTTGTGTTTGAAGCCAATATGGTGGATAACCCAAGGGAGTGGTGGATAGATTCTGGGGCTACTCGTCACATTTGTGCCGATAAGGAGATGTTCTCCTCCTACACTCCGATCAATGGAAAAAAGTTGTTCATGGGGAACTCCTCGACTTCCAACATCATTGGGCTTGGAAAGGTGGTGCTCAAGATGACTTCCGGGGAGGAGCTTACGCTTGTAGATGTGCTGCATGTCCCAGACATCCGCAAGAACTTGGTTTCCGGTCCGTTGCTTAGCAAGGCCGGATTTAGGCTAGTGTTTGAGTACGACAAGTTTGTAATGACCAAGAATGGTCAGTTTTTATGTAAAGGTTACCTTGATAAGGGCCTCGTTTAAAATGTCTAAATGTCCTGTTTTCCGCTAAGAGGCGAAGAATAAAAACGTTACTTCTGTTTACTTGTTGGATTGTTCTAATTTATGGCATGATAGATTAGGACACGTAAAATTCAACACAATTAAAAGGTTAGTGAATCTGAAATTAATACCTACGTTTAAAACCGATTCACAAGACAAATGCGAAATTTGTGTTGAAGCAAAATTGGCCAAGGCACCGTTTCATTCGGTAACGAGAAGTACCAAACCACTCGAGTTAATTCATACAGATGTGTGTGACTTAAAACTTGTGCAAACCCGAGGTGGGAAAAAGTACTTCATTACGTTTATAGACGATTGCACAAGATATTGTTATGTCTATCTTTTGAAAAGCAAAGATGAAGCTTTTGTAGCTTTTAAGACTTATAAGAATGAAGTCGAAAATCAGCTTAATTTGAAAATTAAGATGATTCGAAGTGATAGAGGCGGAGAGTATGTGGCTCTGTTTGAGGAATTTTGCTCGAAAGCGGGTATAATTCATCAAACGACTGCACCTTACTCACCTCAATCAAATGGAGTTGCAGAACGCAAAAATCGTACTCTTAAGGAGATGATGAATGCGATGTTGTTAAGTTCTGGCTTACCCCAAAACTTGTGGGGGGAAGCCATACTTTCTGCAAACTACATTCTTAATAAGATCCCACAGAAAGGTAAAAATGAAACTCCATATGAGTTATGGAAGGGACGTAAACCGTCATATAAATACCTTAAAGTGTGGGGGTGTTTGGCTAAAGTCGAAGTACCTAAGCCGAAACAAGTAAGAATCGGTCCGAAGACGATCGATTGTGTTTTCATTGGATATGCTAACAATAGTAGTGCATATCGCTTTTTAGTGCACAAGTCAGCTATTCCTGATATAAATGAAGGTATGATCATTGAATCAAGGAATGCTGTATTCTTCGAGAATATCTTTCCGAACAAAGAACGGAAAGAAGAAAGTTCGAGTAAACGGACCTATGAAACTGCAAGGTTACCTCAAAGTGATGATGAAGAGGAACCAAGACGCAGTAAAAGGACAAAAGTAGCTAAGTCTTTTGGTCCTGATTTTCTAACTTATATGTTAGAAAACGAACCCCGAACTATTCAAGAAGCATTTTCTAGTACAGAAGCTCCTCTCTAGAAAGAAGCTATCAATAATGAGATAGATTCCATCATGCAAAATCACACTTGGGAGTTGGTCGATCTCCCACCGGGTTGCAAGCCTTTGGGATGCAAGTGGATCCTTAAAAGGAAGTATAAAGCAGATGGATCTATTGACAAGTATAAAGCCCGATTGGTAGCTAAAGGGTTTAGACAAAAGGAGGGATATGACTTCTTCGATACATATTCTCCTGCCACGAGGATTACGTCCATTCGTGTTCTCATTGCTATTGAAGCTTTGCATAACCTTGAGATACATCAAATGGACGTTAAGACCGCTTCTTGAATGGGGAACTTGAAGAGGAGATTTATATGGAACAACCCGAGGGTATATTGCACCCGGTCAAGAGCGAAAGGTGTGTAAACTTGTTAAGTCACTTTATGGACTAAAACAAGCACCTAAGCAATAGCACGAAAAGTTTGACTTGACTCGACTATGAAGTCAAACGGTTTCAAGATCGCGAATGTGACAAGTGTGTCTACATTAAAGGTACTACAAATGATTACGTCATAGTATGCCTTTATGTAGATGATATGTTGATTATGGGAAGTAATCATGATTTAATCATGAAGACTAAGAACATGTTAAAGAAGAACTTTGACATGAAAGATATGGGATTATCGATGTTATATTAGGGATTAAAATCTCTAGAACTTCGATGGAATTGTCTTGTCACGGTCCCATTATGTCGAGAGCATACTCGGAAGGTTTAATGCTTTTGACAAATTCGGCTAAGACACCTGTAGATCTAAGTCTACACTTGGCCAAGAATAGAGGCGAACCAGTTTCTCACCGGAATATGCAAGGGTAATTGGCGATCGATGTACTTAACGAACTCGTACACATCCGGACATTGCATATTCAAAGAGTAAACTAAGTAGTTCACAAGTAACCCAAGTACGGATCACCGGAAAGCCGTGACAAGGGTACTTAGATATTTAAAGTATACCATGAACTATGGAATACTTTATACAAGATATCCAACAAGTATTAGAAGGATACTTTGTGATGCCAATTGATATCGACACAAAAGACTCCAAGTCCACAAGTGGATTTGTTTTCACAATAGGTGGAGGAGCGGTGTCGTGGAAGTCTTCTAAGCAGACGTGCATAGCTCGATCCACTATGGAATCCGAGTTCATTGCTTTGGATAAAGCTGGAGAAGAAGCAGAATGGCTTAGAAACTTCTTAGAGGATATTCCTTGTTGGAATAAGCCTGTGCCGATGTTTTGATACACCGTGATAGTCAATCAAGGAATCGGAAGGGCACAAAGCAGTATGTATAATGGTAAGTCTAGACATATACGTCGGAGACACAATACCATTAGACAGTTGATTTCGAATGGGGTTATTTCGGTTGACTACGTGAAGTCAAAGGAAAACCTTGCGGATCCGCTTACAAAAGGCATAAATCGAGATCAACTATATAAACTGTTAAGGGGAATGGGTTTAAAATCCACAACTTAAAGAATGTTCATAGCGGTAACCCAACCTTGTGAATTGGAGATCCCAAGACCTTGGTTCAATGGGACAACTAAGTTATGAATGTTCAGCTGAACACTTGGAAAATGTGTTAACTCATTCTCGATACATCCAAGTGTATTTAAACCTGCTGAATGTGGTGAGGTTAAGTTTAAGACTTTTAATGATTCCTATACCGAAAGGTGGAGTATTGCAGGATACTCCTCAATAGGAGATCACATATATAAGTGAGAAGTAATGGCCGCTTCAAATGAAACACTTATGAATCTAAGATATGGTCCAGGGCCGAATGGACACAACGTGAGAACAACAAGTGTTAGAATTGTTATTGTGTAAGCATCTTGTTGTCTTGGTTTTACACAAACGGCCGAGTAGTTCAAGACATCGCGTCACTAAAAAATTGTCTAGCGGCTAGTAAATCCGATAGTACCTTACTAAGGAAGGTTCAATGCCACAAGCTACCTATCCTCGATGCAATAACGATTCGCGAGACTTTCAAGCGATCGCATACACGCATGCATTAATTTCATTCATGTGGGGATTGTTGGAATTGGTCTTGATAAATGGGGTGTTGACCCGATTTTGACCAATTAATTAAGTGGTTTCCATTTGTGAAAAATGGAATTAAATTATTTGTAAAAATGCTACTTAGAGAGTAGATGAGAATAACATTTGGAATTTCTCAAAACCGATTCCGGGTGAATGAGAAATTAATGCTAGAAGTTAGCCACTTAATACAAATAAATGGTATGGAAAATGGAAAATGTGGGGAGGAGAGATGCTCCATCCCACATAGGAAAAAATTTCTAGAGGAGGTAAAGTTGCACACTTTATTTATCCTAAGTTGGACAAATGAGTTTGGGCCCTTGGGGGCACCCAAGTTTTTAAAGGGGAGAGGACCTACATGCTTGTAGGTTTGGTCAAAGCACGCACGCCTTCTTCTCCAATATTGCCGCCGCCCGCCAAGCCCGCCCGGCTCGGCGCTCGGCCCGGCCGGGTCGCGGGCCGTGGGGCTAATGGCTTGGGCTTGGGCTTCAAGGCCTTCATTCTTTTTGGACCAAAAACCTTTAAAAATTAAATATTTAATTAATTTTTGTAATTAATTAAATAGATTTAATTAATTTTCGTAATTAATTAAAAGAGTTCAACTAGGAAAATATTTCGGCCCAAGACGGGAGAGCACGGCCGTGCGGTCGGGTCGTGCTACTTTGCCGAGAGTCCGCGCTTACACGCATGGGTAGGCGCACGCCTTCCGCGGCCTGGGTCGTCTTTGGTGCCGAAGGTCCGAGCACACGCACGGCAGCGCGCGCCCGTGCGTCTAGGCCGTGCTCTCTGCAAGCAAACTGCGTGTTTTGACATGCTTCAAATAAAAATGTGCCTTTTTCGAGCCTACGACGCGATTTTCCGTACGGGCATTTCATTGCCTATATTAATGGAGCCCCTACTGATGAAATAATACTCGGAATTAATCAGAAAACATAAAATCGAGCATTGCATTTTGCATCTTGCCCATTATCCTCCTTGAAAGCTTGAAAGTACTCAAACACTTTGCTTGTTCGCTGTTGTTCCGGTTTTGCTGTGCTGCTAACCGGAACTGTTAAAGTCGTTGTATCTTAGAGGCGAGCGTCGGAACCGTAAGCACTTCTATACGGGGCGTTTTCGTCTTGCGGAGACAGAATCGAATTCTGACCTCGACTTAAGCCTATACACTATCCCAACCATTTTCTGAAAACAGAAACCTTTCACCATAAATTTAACCAACACTTTTTTTGTAATTTCTTATGATTTTGTAATTAAACTAGACTTTCAATTTCAGCGTTTTTTTTGAAGTAACTATTTCCACTCCCTGTTTTTTGAAACTGAACAAATAAGAAGGTATTAGGTGTTGAATAGAAAAGTATTAGCTGTAAAATATAAAAGTATTAGCATAAGGAAGTAATGTTTTTTAGGTTTAGACAATGATATATTTCGTAATTTATTATGCAGACTACCTGGTGAGGGCTTCTTACAAGCAGATGCAAGTATTAGGTCTAGGTATGTGTCCTTGAACAATTAACAATTAATGTTTTTAACCATAAGATATGAACTCACACACTCAAAATAGGAATGTATCATCAAATATTTTAAAATGTATTAGCAGATACATTGACAAGTATTAGCAGATACGTTGCAATGTATTAATCCCTGTGCCAGAAAAATAAATTGTAAAGATAAATCAGAATAAAGTTGCAATAATCAACCCTCCTAAAACATCATTGTATATGGAATAACATTGAAATAATCAGAACAATTAACAATTAATGTTTTTAACTATAAGATATGAACTCACACACAAAATAGGAATGTATCAGAAATACGTTAATATGTATTAGCAGATTGTAGGTCCCAAGGGGTGTGGTGTAAGGTTTAGAAGGGGGGCGGGTTGAATAAACTTTACCAAATTTTAACTTTTAGTCTTTTTAAGATTTTCAACAGAGTTGACTCAAATCAGCTGTGTCCTTGGGGGACAGCTAGGTTGGGTATATTCAACTAAGTTACTCACTCAACAGACTCGATAGAGCTGTTGATTGTATAACTTGGCTGCTTAAACTAACACTTAACTTAGTTGATTTGATTTTTAACAGCGGAAGACTTAACACCCTTTAGATTAATTAAAGCTCATTTTTAACACTTGTTTTAGCACTTGTTATTTATCAGTTGGATAACAGATTTAACTAACAGCAGATATAAAAGTATATGCAAGAATATAAGTGCTGAAAGTAAATTGACACAAGTAATTTTTATAGTGGTTTGAGGATGGGGTAATTCCTCTAATCCACTCTTCTCCAACTCCTGAAGTAATCAACTACATAACAAATCAACTTACAAAGTAGTAAATAGTTTGGAGACAATGACTTTGGTCACACACAGATGCTTCTCCACACTTAGCTTCTTCACAAGACAAAAATGCTTTGCTACTTCACCACTCACTTTCAAGTCCTTGTATTGTTCACACATCCCTCCAACAAAATTGAATCTCTTGGTTCAACCTTGAAACTTTCTACAACTCCTTCAACTTGGAGAGTAAACCCCTTTTTTCTTCTTCAAATGTTTCCTCTTCAACTGGTTGAAGTTGTCTATCCTTCACAGCGTGTGTTGGATCGAGTTTCTTCGAGTTTTAGGCTTGAGGAATATCTTGATAAACTTTGAGAATATTGCAGGTTAATGCTTGTTTGAATATTGCTTTGTTCTTGCTAGGTTCAAGTTACCTTTTCTCAAATGCTTCCTCAGACTTTATAGTGCTCATTTGAAAATTTGCCCGTTGAAGAGATAGGCTAATTTTTAAATGACACTTCTTGTTCGTTGGCTTGTCTTTTCTTGGTCTGCACTTGTTTTAAGACTTGTGATGTTGACCTATTAAATGGCTTTCCAACTTTTTAACAACAGTTAGCTTATTCATTTTGCTTATTCATTTTGCATGTTTCTGGGCCAAACACTTTAAGACCTGGCAGCTTGGACATATTAATATATCGAGTAATATTCTTGACTTCCTTCCAACGGATCATTTTTAGTTGTCTTAACTTGACTGCTGCCTTTAACCCTTGTGATTTGAGTTAGCTCCAATCATAAGATTAACTCAACTATCACTTCAACTATTAAACTTGGCTCCTTTCATTGACTTGACTGCCACTTCCTCAATCTTCACACAGTTGTTCCTCAGCTGGCTCTCCTTCAGTCGAGTCCTTGTCTTCCGTCATGGCCATACTCAGCTGACACACAACAGAGTCTTCACTTTAGTCTGCAGTTGACTTCTTGCATTTTTGACTTAGCCGACTCCACTCACCTCTTAAAGTCCTATCTATTACGATACGTAATTACAAGGAAAATGGGGTGCCAACTTCCTAGTCTAAGTTTTACATGGTATCATCAAAATCTATCAAATAAATTTCCTAACAACTTCCCCCTTTTTTATGATGTCAAAACTTAAAATAAACAAAATAAGTTAACAACAAATACAAGCAAAGGTGCAAGAATAAAAAGAATGTATGTTTTTAAATAATCAATTTTATTTATCATATCATTATCGCCTTTACAAAGTCATTTACAACAAGTATCGTAGCGTTATTCAAGTACAACCTTACATAGTGTATCTAAGCTAAGTTACAAGGAGAATGAACATTACAAGGAAATTCTCAGAGCTATTACAGGGAAAACTGTAGGTCCCAAGGGGTGTGAGTGTAAGGTTTAGAAGGGGGGTTGAATAAACCTTACCAACTTTTCGATTTAGTCCTTTTAAAATGTTCAGAGTTAATACTTCACAAATTTGAGTCCTTGATGGACATCTAAGTTAGTTAATCAAAGAGTTAGTCACTCAACGACTGACGAGCCGTTGATAGAATAACTCAGCTGTTTTGACTAAAGACTTAACTCGACTGTGATATGTTTTCAGCGGAAGACTTAACACCCTTGAATTTGGTTAAGTTTGTTTTAATATTTGGTTTTAGCACTTGGTTGATTATCAATTGGATAGCAAATTTATCAGCATATATAAAAGTAATATGCAGAAATTAAAGTACTGAAATGTAAATGACACAATAAGTTTTTATAGAGGTTCGAAGATGGGGTAATTCTTCTACTCCTCTCTTCTCCAACTCCTGGAGGAATCCACTAAGTATTGATCAATATACAGAGTGGTTAACAGTCCAGATACAAGTCTTGATCACACAGCTGACTTGATCCTTTGGGACTCGATCCGAGATGCCTTGGTCACACAAATGCTTCTCGTACAACTCGCTTCTTCTTCACAGGCAGCCTTTTGCTACTACAACCCACTTGCTCAAGCTTCTTGGATTTGATCACGAAGCCCTCCAAAAACTTGAGACTGGTTCGACCTTGAACCTTCCTACAATCCTCCGTGGAATGTAGACCCCTTGATTCTTCAAATGTTTCCTCTTCAACTGATAGAAGTTGTCTTTCCTTCACAGGTGAGTGTTGGATTGATTTCCTTCGTAATGTAGGCTTGAGGATTGAATTTGAATGACTTGAGAATATTTTTTTTTATAGTTCGAATGTTAGCTTGAGTGTTCGTGGTTCAGGTAACCTTCTCTCAGAGTGATTCCTCAGCCTTTTATAGTGATCTTTCAAAAATTTGCCCGTTGAAGAGATATGCTTATTTTTAAAAGACACTTGTGGTCGTTGGCTTGTCTTGTTGCAGTCATTGGAATTGCCACTTCCTCGTATGAATGATTCTTCATCTTTTCAGAGTTCTGACACAGGTGCAGTGCTTCCCATTGGTTTATTCCTTTTGCACGCAGTATGGAGGTATTACTTGTTTAAGTAATTCTCTTGACTTCTGTGCAACGGATATCTTTCAGTTACATCATCTTGACTGCATTTTCTTAACTTCCCCAGTTGACTTCGAGTCAGCTTCCAATCATTGGATGACTCTTCTGTCATTTCAACTTGAGACTTGGTTGTCTTGAGTTGACTTGACCGATACTTCACCCGATTGTATCTCACCGCACCTTCATCGAGTTCCCGTATTCTCTTCCTTGCCACACTCGCCCTTCAAATGAGTCTTCCTTCTAGTCTCTAGTTGTCTTCTTGCATGTTTAGGCATAGCCGACTTGACTCACTTCACCACCACCCTATCTATTACAATGCAATTTACAACGTAAAAATGGGGTGCCAACTTTCTATTCTAAGTTTTACATGGCATTCATCAAAATCTAAAAATTAATTTCCCAACAATTTCCCCCTTTTTGATGATGCCAAAACTTAAAACATTCATACAATAAAGTAACAACAAAGATACGTCTGCATAATGCGTAATCACGGAATGTATGCGTAGAATCAATCTTTTATTGATCATAACATTCTTGTTCTTTACACAACTATTTACATAGTGTATCGTAGAATAAACAATTTAAAGTAACTATGTCAGTTCTATATCTACACAAGTATAGAAATTGAACGATTTTATTCGATGTACGTAAAACTTACATAAAAATGTATTTACATAGTAAAATACATGAAGGGGTGGGCAACAACACTTCATCTCCTTCGCCGCTCCTCCTTCTTTCATCTTCTTCACTCTATCATCTTCCTCGACCTTTTTCTCTTTTTCTCATCTTCACCGCCTTCTTTTTTTTTCTCATACGCATTTCTCGCGCCTTCTTCTTCTTCTCTGTCTTTCTTGTCTTTCCTCCCATAATCGAGTTTGTCTTTTATTTTCCTCTTCAATTCTCTTCACATACTCAAGATTGTTCTTAGCCACTTGCAGTTGGCTACTTCACAAATCCACCAATAGATCCCTCCTTTCTTGCCTGGATCTATGTACTCAATGTTTTTGGGCAGAGATCTGGTCCAAACCTCTTCCTCCACCATCGCTTCTTCCTTCCTCGCCTCTCGGGCATGTATTGTATCTTGGGGCCTTCTTTTTCCCAAATGAGTGACTAGCAGAGTGACCAAAGCAGAGCGCCACTAGTCATCGCCGTCGCCTTCTTCACATAGTTTGAGACCTTTTTCCCAGTACAAATCCCAGGCTTGAGCCATGGACATATTTGCGAAGTAACCTTCAGATGCGAGCGTCTTGAATTCATCAACAAATCTTGGTTCGGTTCCGGCATCTGAAATGGCATAGGTGTCTCTGTCTGTTGGAATGCCTCCATGTTGTTTCGTAATGTTCATAACTCGCATCCATCTTTCCTTCCACTTCCTTCATCCCTGCTTCAACTGTCTTTCTCTTTTCAGCCATAGGTACTGCAGAGTGTTGGAGTGGCAGAGTCACTGGGAGTTTGCTGATGATATCAGCTATGACTAGACCTTGTTGGGGGGGTTTTAGCAATCATCAAGGTCACATCTTTCGAACCTTCCCCCTCAACAGATTTTCCTTTCTTCTCTCTTCTCATTCCTCACTGTCTTTCCCTTCACATCTCGGGCATCCTCCTTTTCACTTTAGATCCCTTCAAAGACTTTTGGTATTCCTCTTCCCCCTTTTTGGCATCATCAAAGGAGAGAGGAACCCCTGGAAACAAGCTAGCAAGCATGAAGTCTAATCAGCTGATAGCCGAAGTTCTCGTCAATCAAGCTACGGAGTATGCCGCATGGAATTCGAGCGGGTGGCGTTGGATTCACCATTGTTAACAACTTCATCTCACCCAGAGAGGCTGAACTTTCGATCCATGTTCTCCTCTACGCACAGGAGCTCGTTCTAATTATATTCACGCAGCAGCCGTATCTCTGTGGTGTGAGATTCATGCATTTGTTCGATGTGCTCTTGCATTCTTGTCTTTGCATCAACATTCTCACCCGCCGCACTACTAGCAATTTGTTGAACAATGTCCTCGAAATATCGAGCTTGTTCCACGCGCATTTGTCTCGCTCGCTGTTGCCACCATTCCCGATCCCGACAATTATGCCTCGCAGACGCCAGTAGGTTTGCATCTCTCGTTATCCACCTCATGTCCAAAGTGAGGCCTGGTGCCTTTCCATCTTTTCAATCTCTCGCAAATATGGCTTTGAAAACTTCCCAACCTCAATCAAGTTATTTGCCTCGGTTGCGGCCAAGCATCGCAAAGTCATAGTCTCGAACAATGGTGTCTGGGGAATAACAGATCGGAGTTTATGGAAGCGCTCTCGATCTTTAGTCGATTCTTCAGGGAGGTCGTGTACCTCCAGAGAAGGGAAATGATTCTACAAAAGGATCATCACGGGCAACTAGAATTTGCTCAATGACAACTTGTGCTCGTGAAGTCTCCTGTGGAGTCGATCCTGCTGTAGCTTTGGGAGCCCGCGCAGCTTGACTGCTTTTGATTGTGGTCTCATTGTGAGTTGACCCACTTGCCGAGCCTCACTGTCTTAACAGCCTTCTTCGGTCTCACCGGGTTTTCCACATGAGTTGACGGTCCTCGGCCATATCGTAGAGCGTCATCGGACGATGATGAGATTTCCATGGGTGGCTCATCATCAAAGTTAAATGTTTGGCGAGTAGTCTTAAGGTCGACTTGCTCGTGGTTGGAAGAACATCCTCGGTCAATCTTTTGGATCGGCAATAGGGGTTGACTCGGCTTCATCTCCACCTTCGGATCCCGTAAAGGTTACATCAAGATTATCCTGGGAATCGTGAAGAGCACTTATCTCCTTTTCGGATGGGTCAATGATAGCAGGAGGGATGTTCTCAGGCTTCGCTTTTTTACCCCGGGAAGTCTCAACCTCCCGTTGGTCCATTACCTCCTGCAGCCTCAATCGCAATGAGGCTCGATGATCCCTTCGACAAAGTGTCACTGTCTTGGGGTCTTTCGAGGTGGCATCCACTGAGTCTCAACTCCATGGATTGCACTTTCATTGCCCGCAGTGTTAACTCCCGGGCGCTCCTTCCTCGTGCCTCGACCGCATCGCAGTGTCATTGACTTTCGCAGAGTAGCTTGGCACTTCACCGAGACATGTTTTAATCGTCCTGAGCCTCGCTGACAACTTGCTGTGTATTCGCTTGTTGTTCCTTCTCCACTTCGCCTCCGAGATTCGTTGTGGAGTCACCGAGCATCCTCCGACCTTGCCGCAGCCGAGGGAGTTTCCCCTCACCGCTCACCACCGAATGACTTGGAATGGGGTCACTCGTCTCCGCACTCCCTTTGCTCCCATTGAGTATTCACCGGGGGCGGTGGTAAGACACCTTCATTAGGGGTTGGCTCGACCGGGGTCCCCACAATCCCGCCATCGCCATTTCCCTTAACACCTTCCTCCGAATGAGCTGGGAAGTGGTGGTAGCAACAACAATGGCAATATGTTGCACCACTCCCATAGGATCAATCTCCACTGTGAGTTGGAGGACTCCCTGGTCCCTCCATCATCCTTCGCTCATGTAGGATTCTCGGATTCTTGCATTGCTTGCTTTGTAGTTGCAACTCTTCCGTGGGCAAAGAGAGGGTCCGATCCTCTTCACTTTCTCGATAGACGTTAAGGTGAGGATGTGTATGATCGGTGGTGCCAGTGAGAGGGCAGATGTCGGCCTTCTCACGTGCTTCTCGCGTCCCTCACCGCTTCTAGCCCGCTTCGTTTTCTTTTCCGAATCTGCAGATATTGATACAATTATCCTCGTCAAGGGCTTGCTTGCAAGATCGTCAACCTCAAGAAACCTCAAGAGTTCTTCTTCAAAGAATGAACTCGTCTTTCAAACCGCACTGGATAGGCTCGGCTTCCATTTTCTCCACTCTCATGCAGACGATTTTGGATGTCCGGATACAATGTAGAGTACATGATTATGTTGTCTTCATCATTCTCTTTGCCGCCCTCGTTTCCAGGGGATTAAGGGTAGCAGACCCATTTCGCCGCCGACATCCTCGGTAGCCTTCCTTACAGTGGAGACAAAACCATGTCAATAGGTGATTCGGTTGTCTCAGCCATTCCTTGTTCCTCAGTTGTTCTGTCTACAGCTGGGTCTTCGAGTTGCCTCTGCTGATTGGCCTCAGCAGACTTGGCCGTTTCATCAATAACTTCTGGAGACTCTAATTCTCCAGCAGTGTCGGGTATCTTTTCCAGCTGAGTGGCAGTCTCAGCTGTCTTCTCAAGCTCAGAGAGCTTGGAAATTCTTCTTCTTCTTTTTGTTTTCACCAGAGGGACATCTGGTTCCACTTCCTCTGGTTCGTTGAAGGTAAATGCCTTCGCAGTTGTCTTAGAGGCAGCTGCCTTCCTTGTTGTGGCAGTCCTCTTCTTCTTGATCACTGGGAAAGGGATTAACGGTTCCTTCTCCACTACGACTACAGGGGCAGGAGACACAGCTACGGGGGCAGGTTTCTTTGCTGCAGGGGCAACAATCTTCTTGGCAGCTGCAGGAGCAACCTTCTTCTTTGGAGGAGAGGAGACAGCTGTATCTTCAGGGTCAGCTGATTCCCCCTCACTCGTATCAGCCCTCTTAGCGTAAGCTCTCTTCTGTGCGCCGGAGGGGTTTGATCGAAACATCCTCTTGTTTACATGGAACGCCTTTCCATGTCGAAGAGGGACTTCTTTTACTTCCATCATTCGGCCAATCACCAAGCTGTATCCCAGGGAACCTCCAAACGTACCATCCTCCTTGAAAGATTTATTCCCAATATTCTGGCAGAGTCTACTGTATACAAACTCAGCCCAGTTCACCTTATTTTCTTCAATGATCGCAGCCATCACGATCAACTTAGCTTTGGACAGCTGGTCAAAGCTTCCAAATTTGATGTCTATGCATTTGGCAACGATGTCCAGCAATTTGTGGTAGTCCTCTTTCAACAACTTCTTATTAATCAGATAGACCACTTTCGCAAAGACAATGGACTTGGCTACTTCCTTCCAAGCAAAGAAACAGGTTAACATTAGCTTCATAAATCTCCTAAGACTCCTTCCGCCGCAACAAGCGATTCTTCCGCATCCTTGGAAGTAATGGTAAACTCTTTTCCATGAACAGAGGACTTGATGCCCTCATCGTGAACTTCAGCGTTCACGTAGAACTGTTCGACCTCTTCCACGTAGGTCATTGGAAACTCCATCGTCAAAAATGGTTTTAATCCGCATTTTTCCACTTTTGTGCTATCTTCTTCACAAGGGTGTCGTCGGACCCCTGTTTAAGCATGCCGTAGAAATCCACAGTAGACCCAGTGTGGATTTGCTTTCCCAGCTTGACGAAATCATGAGTAGATGCAATTTCTAAATGTTTTACCGAACGAAACTTAGAAAATGAAGTTGAGGATTTGTAGGGTTTTGAGAGAAAATTTCTTTCTTTTGGCTTTGAGAGAGATGAACAGTTTTGATAAAGTGAGAGAGAATCGGACGAAATGGTTTAAGTATGGGTCATGAAAGGACGTGCGGGTGGTTTTTGAAATTTTGATGAAAATCAACGGCTTAGATTTTGCACGCCGATTAACCTTTAATCTCTCGTATTTAATGCGACAACATTTATATCCAATCATAAGTTTTGTGTGCGACTTTTTTGATCATACACGTCATAATTATGCTGACGTCATTCTTAAAAACATTCCCGCTTCGTAAAAACGACTGCATTTTCGTCACTTTGCTCATAAATGACTTAGCTTATTCCTTAGCTGATTTAACTCTTCTCTCTTTGCACATAAATACCCAGCTGTCAGCTAACTCGATGCAGCTGATTCTCCGATACGGCTAATTCACTTAGCTGATTTAAGAGTCCAACTCTTTTTCAGCTTTTCATGTTTCATCTCTTTTCTTTGAGTCTTCTGAGTGTCAACTCAGCTCAATTAACCCCAATTCATGTTTGAGTTCTTCAAATCTTGATTCACATAATGGTTTTGTGAATATGTCAACTAATTGCTTATCGGTTGAGATATATTCCAAGGTGATGTCCTTCTTTTCAACATGATCTCTTATGAAGTGATATCCGACATCAATGTGCTTTGTTCTTGAATGCAACACAGATTTTGAGTGATTGAAATTGCACTTGTGTTATCACACATAATTGGAATTTCCTTTTCTCAACCTCATAGTCTCTCACTGCCTCATCCATAAGACTTGGGCACAACAAATGCCCGCAGCCTATGTATTCTTCGTCACCGTGGAGGTAGGTAGCTATTGAATTTTGCTTCTTGCTAAACCAGAAATTAGCCTATTTCAAGCATTTGACATGTGCATGAGGTACTCTTCCTGTCAACTCTACAACCAAAGATAGTCGAGTCCGAATAGCCAATTAGCTTGAATCCACCTTCCTTTGGATACCATAAGCCAACTTCTTGGCTTCCTTTCAAATATCTCAAGATTCTCTTGGCGCATCATGTGGCTTTCTTTTTGGGGCGATTAAAATCTTGCACATACACCTACAACAAAGGTAATGTCCGCCCGCTTGCCGTGAGATAAAACAATGATCCAATAAGTGCTCAGATCTTGTTTGATCTACGCTTGCCATCCGCATCCATATCCATTTTGATGATGTATTCATTGGTATTTTCACGAAGACTTCTCTTCCATACCAAATTTCTTCATTAAATCTCTCGTGTATTTTGTCCGACTTATGAAGGTTCCATCATTCAAATTGTTTTACTTGGAGTCCAAGGAAGAATGTCACTCTCCCATCATGCTCATTTCGAATTTGCTTTGCATGAGATTTGAGAATTTATCACACAGCTCTTTGTTTGTGGATCCAAAGATGATGTCATCCACATATATTTGAACAAGCAAGATACTCTTCCCATCTTGAATTCTCAAGAGTGTTCTATCCACTTTGCTTTTGTGAATCCGTTCTCGATCGGGAATTGTGATAATGTATCATACCATGCTCTGGGTGTCTGTTTCAATCCATATAAAGCTTTCTTGAGTTTGTATACCTTACCTCCAAGAGTCTTTTGCTCAAATCCTGGAGGTTGTTCAACATATACTTCTTCTTCTAATAACCCATTAAGGAATGCACTCTTTACATCCATTTGATATACAATAAAGTTCTTGTGAGTCATAGGCAAGAAACATTCTTATTGCTTCCAATCTCGCCACAGGAGCAAAAGTTTCATCAAAATCTATTCCTTCTTCTTGGCAATACCCTTTGGCTACCAATCTTGCTTTGTTCCTCACCACATAACCTTCCTCATTCATCTTGTTTCTGAACACCCACTTAGTGCCAATAACATTTTGATGGGTAGGTCTTTGAACCAATTCCCACACTTTATTCCTCTCAAACTCGATTTAGCTCTTCTTGCATGGCTTGAATCCAATGTGTGTCATCCAATGCTTGTGACACATCTTTTGGCTCTATTTGTGAGATGAAGCAAGTAAACATTGCTTTTGTTGAGTTCGATCTAGTTTTCACACCTTTTCTTACATCTCCAATGATTAGTTCGGTGGATGGTCTCTCACCATCTTACATCGGGTTGGAGTAAGTTAGCCGGATTCGATCGTCTTGCAACCGTGTCATTTTGATCAGCTCTCTCATCATCATTTAGCTACTGATTTTCCAAATTGTTTTTGAGACTCGGCTATCTCATCTTCATCCGGATTTATAGTTCCAACTTGACTTCAACATAGGGACTCTTCTCGCATGGTTGGTTGATTCACTTATCACCGACTCTTCAATGTCTTCTCCATTTACGTTGGGTTCATCAAACACCACATGGATGGATTCTTCCGTAACCATTGTCCTCTTGTTGAGCACTCTATAGGCTTTGCTTTCAAATTTGAGTATCCTAAGAAGATACCTTCATCGCCTTTAGCATCAAAAGCCTTTAAATTATCTTTGCCATTGTTATGGATGAAGCATTTGCATCCAAATATTCTAAATATGCAACATTTGGCTTTCTCCTGTCCAAATCTCATAGGAGTCTTTGTCACCGTCTGCTTATCATGCATCTATTTTGAGTATAGCATGTTTGTGTTTATTGCTTCACCAAAATCTTTTAGGTAGCCCCGCTTGACTAACATGGTCCTTCCGCTTCTTTGAGAGTTCTATTCCTTCTTTCTCGCAACTCCATTCTCACGTGGAGTCCTTGCTGCAGATAATTCATGACTAATACCATTTTCAATACAAGATCGAGTTATTATACCATTGATAAACTCGTTCCTCTCGTCGATCTTATTTTGATAATGGTTTGACTCTTCTCATTTTGTATTCTCTTCATCAGCTGTGGTAATTTCTGCAGAGTTTCTTTCTTCTTACACATGAATATTGTCCATGTATATCTTGAGTAGTCATCTACTACCACCAAGGTGTATTTCTTCCCACTTATGTTTGGTGGTTCAACTGACCAAATAGATCCATATGTAGCAGTGCAATATTCTTGTTGAAGATGGACATGTCTTTTCTTTGAATGATGATTTGATCTGTTTTCCCTTCTGACATGCATCACATATACTTTCCTTCTTGTATACTGAGTTTGGAAGTCCTTCCACAAGATTACTTCTTGCAAGTTTGTTAATAGTTTTAAAATTCAGGTGACTCAGCTTCTTGTGCCATAGCCAACTTGATTCAACTGTGCTCTTTGCTAGCAGACAAGTGCTTGGTGTTGCAGTTGACCAATCTACCACATACATGTTCTTTTGTCTGCATCCTTGTAACACTATTTCATTAGTTTCAGCATCCTTGATTTGGCATACACCCATATTGAATCCAACATTGTAGCCTTTGTCACAGAGTTGACTTATGCTTAGCAAATTGAAGTTGAGGCCTTCAACATATGCAACATCTGTAATTTCTAATCCATTTTTCTTGATGGATCCAATGCCTCTTATTTCTCCTGGAGCTTCATTTCCTCCAAATATGACTTTTGCACCTCTAACATCCTTGAATTTTGATAAATTTTTCTTGTTTCCTGTCATGTGTCTGGAACAACCACTGTCCATGTACCAGGTTCCTTGGCACTCAGCTGCTCCTTGAACCTGCAATCAAGGAAATTAGGTTTTAGGTACCCATACTTGCCTGGGTCCTGAGGGGTTAGTATTGTAAGATGATCCAACCAACCTATAGCCAAATGATTTGACTCTAAGGGGTTGCCATCTATCAGTGCCATAATCATAATTAATTTTGGCAAATTTCTTGGGGGTTCTAGTTTCATACAGCTGTCTCTTTTGTCTGTATGCTTGTGTATGTGTTTTAGCAATTGCCTTTTTTGGGTAGTTGTGATATCTCTAAGTGTAGTGCCTAGGTGCATATGTGTGCTGATGAAAGCTCTTATGCCTTTGGAATGGCCTTTACTTGAGTTCTGTGGCCTTTGCCACTTGAGCTTATATTCCATAGGTCTTTGCTGATAGTTCACATTATTCCAATCAGCTTGGCTTGGGTATTTTCTACCATTCCCATCATATGTGTTTCTTTTATAGAATTTCTGGGATTTTTGGTAGCTCTGTTTCTTCTTTACAGAGTATCTCCGTTTGGAGTTCTTTGAGAAATCGGGCCGGATTTCTTCTCACCGCCCTCTCAAGATACTCAACTGGTTGTTTTCCTTTTCCTTTATAACCAAGGCTAGTTTGCTTGTGATTGTGCTTTGGAATAAATGTGTGTGCATCATTTGGAGTTTTGGATATTAGAGATACTTCATTGCTTGAAGATCCCTTTTCCAAAATCACTTTTGGAACTTGACATAGCATAGAGGAATTAAATCCTAAGCCTGTCTTGTCTCCACATTCTCTTTGACTCATAATAAGATCATCCAATGATTTGGATGCCTTAGTGAATGAGGCTATCACATTTTTGAGGTCATTCTTCCTCTTTTCTATAGCCGTTATCTCTGCTATTAACTTAGCATTTTCAGCCTTTAGACTTTTATTCTCATCAGCTATTTGACTTAGAGTACTCAACTCCTTAGTCAGCTGTGAGTTTTGGCTCTTGAGTATGATGTTTTCCTCATTTAGTAGTGTGTGTGAGGATTTAATGTGTTCAAAATCTTTCATCATTTTGCCTAATGAATCATAAAGATCAGTGGGTGATGAAGTGTGTGTGTCACAATCACTATCACTAGTATCTGAGTGTGATGAGTTAGAGTGTACCTCATCTTCTTGGTCAGGTTGGTTTTGTTCTTTAGCCATTAGACAGATCAAGGCTTCTTATTCAGAGTCACTTGAGTAGTCAGCTTCACTACTCTCTCGAGTCTCTTTGTGTCTTTTGACTTGATCAGATCAGCAGTCTCTGCAGCCTAACATTGCCTTTCTCTTTTCCTGTCTTCTTTCCCTGAAGACTTTTCTTTCCTCTTCATTCCTGTATTTGTTGACTACAGGATATGGGCATTCAATGGCATAGTGACTGGCCAAGGGTTCCAAAGATAGATTTTCAACTTTTTGATCAGTTCTTTCCATCCTTGGATTGTCTGCTCTTTGATATTCAATTTTTTGATGCTCTGCTCTCTTGGGTGTTCTTTCTTCCCTTGACTTGGAGGGAGCTGAGTGTCTTCTGGAGGATTCACCTTTGCTTCTTTTGTAATTCTTATTGAAGAACTTGTTAAACCTTTTAACCATCGGTGCAATTTCCTCTTGGTCAATGACTTCTTTGACCTCGGCTTTTGCCATCCTTAACAATTAGAGCAAATATTTTGGGCACAAATTTTTCCTCTTGGTCTTTTCTTCTCACTCAAATTCGTAGGCTTTGAGATCCGAGAATAGCTCATGGTTGGATGTCTTCGATAGATCCATGGAATGTCTCATGGCCATGACTTTCATATCCTACTAAGTTGGGAGACTTCTTAGAATCTTCATACACATTTCCTTCTGTGTATATTCCTTTCCAAGTGCAGACAGTTCATTGGTAATTTCTATGAACCGAGCATCCAGATGATCCAAGGTTTCTCCTGCAAGCATCTTGAAGTTTTCAAATTTTTGTACAACAACAGATAGTTTATTTTCTTTGATTTGCTCTGAGCCTTCGCAAATCAAGGTTAGCTTGTCCCAGATTTCTTTTGCCGTTTTGCATGATTTGACTTTGTTGAACATGGCTTTATCCAAAGTTTTGTAAAGAATGTCCTTGGCCACATTGTCCAAGTTATATCTTTTTTTGTCATCATTTGTCCATTCAGCTCTTGGTTTTTCAACCATCGCTGGTCTGGGAGCAACATCCTCTTCTCCTTCAGCTGCAGCAGCTCTTCTTGCAGCTGTGTTCACTTTTAAGATTTGGAGTGGCCCATCTTCTATCACTATCCACATCTCATCGTGTAATGCTGATAGATGAGCCTGCATACGAATTTTCCAATCATCAAATTCTTCAATTGTGAACATAGGGATGCGTGTCAAATTTGCTTCCATGATAATAACTTTGCTGAATAAAAAAGTTTTGAAAGATTAAGTACTAAAACAAGCTTTGAAAAATTTGGAGATCTAGTTCAGTAACCAGTGCGGAAGGCTCAATGAACCAACCGCTCTGATACCACTTGTAGGTCCCAAGGGGTGTGAGTGTAAGGTTTAGAAGGGGGGGTTGAATAAACCTTACCAAATTTTTGATTTAGTCCTTTTAAAATGTTCAGAGTTAATACTTCACATTTGAGTCCTTGATGGACATCTAAGTTAGTTAATCAAATAGAGTTAGTCACTCAACGAGACTGACCGAGCCGTTGATAGAATAACTCACTTGTTTTGACTAAAGACTTAACTCGACGTGATATGTTTTCAGGAAGACTTAACACCCTTGAATTTGGTTAAGTTTGTTTTAATATTTGGTTTTAGCACTTGGTTGATTATCAATTGGATAGCAAATTTATCAAAAGATATAAAAGTAATATGCGAAATTAAAGTAATCTTGAAATGTAAATGACACAATAAGTTTTTATAGAGGTTCAAGATGGGGTAATTCTTCTACTCCTCTCTTCTCTCCTTTTCTCAACTCCTGGAGGAATCCACTAAGTATTGATCAATATACAGAGTGGTTAACAAATCCCGGATACAAGTCTTGATCACACATCCGACTTGATCCTTTGGGACTCGGTCTGAGATGCCTTGGTCACACAAACCGCTTCTCGTCGACGACTCGGCTTGTTCACAGGCGCTTTCTTGCTACTACAACCCACTTGCTCAAGCTTCTTGGATTTGATCACGAAGCCCTCCAAAACTTGAGACCGGTTCGACCTTGAACCTTCCTCTGTGGAATGTAGACCCCTTGATTCTTCAAATGTTTCCTCTTCAATTGATAGAAGTTGTCTTTCCTTCACAGGTGAGTGTTGGATTGATTTCCTTCGTAATGTAGGCTTGAGGATTGAATTTGAATGACTTGAGAATATTTTTGGCTACAGTTCGAATGTTAGCTTGAGTGTTCGTGGTTCAGGTAACCTTCTCTCAGAGTGATTCCTCAGCCTTTTATAGTGATCTTTCAAAAATTTGCCCGTTGAAGAGATAGGCTTATTTTTAAAAGACACTTGTGGTCGCCCTTGTCTTGTTGCGATCCTTGAATTGCCACTTTCTCGTATGAATGATTCTTCACTTTTTTCGTAGTTCGACACAGTGCAGGCTTCCCATTGGTTTATTCCTTTTGCACGCTTCTGGGACAGAGCACTTTAAGAAAGGCAGTATGGAGGTATTATTTGTTTAAGTAATTCTCTTGACTTCTATGCAACGGATCTCTTTCAGTTATCTCGTCTTGACTGCATTTTCTTAACTTCCCCAGTTGACTTCGAGTCAGCTTCCAATCATTCGATGACTCTTCTATCATTTCAACTTGAGACTTGGCTGTCTTGAGTTGACTTGACTGATACTTCACCCAGCTGTATCTCAGCTGCACCTTCAGTCGAGTTCCTGTATTCTCTTCCTTGCCACACTCAGCTGCCTTGCAACGGAGTCTTCCTTCTAGTCTCTAGTTGTCTTCTTGCATGTTTAGGCATAGTGACTTGACTCACTCGACCAAATTTATCTATTACAATGCAATTTACAACAGAAAAATGGGGTGTCAACTTTCTATTCTAAGTTTTACATGGCATTCATCAAAATCTAAAAATTAATTTCCCAACAAAAACTTACAACTATGTATTTACAGCTAAGTAAAATACATGAAGGGGTTCGCAGCTGTCTTCAACGCCTTGGCTGCTTCCTTCTTCTCTCTTCTTCATCAGCTCTCTTCCTGTCTTCGTCAGTGCTCCTCCTCTTCCTTTCATCTTCCTCCTTTTTCTTCTTCTCATAGGCTCGCGCAGCAGGGTCATCCCTTCACTGCCTTTCCTCCCATTTGCGATTCAACCTTTCATTCTCTGCCTCTTGCTTCTTCTTTGCTTCAGCAATCTTGCGTGCAACTTCCATGTTAGCAAGATGATCATATCCAGCCCAGTATATGAGTCCCTTCTTCTGCGGATCCATATACTCGATATCTTCTGGTCTTGGCCGTGGTTGAATACTTCTCCCACTACAAGAAATATGAGATAACATGACGAAAAATATCGTCATATAAACTTGTTTTTTCATCACTAAATGTATTTGATTACGAAAATTGAGCGTCATAAAGATCGTCAGTGTAGCCCCGTCATAAAAGGTATACATGATGATTTTTGCAATTTGTCACTACAAAATTAACCTTTGGTCACGCTATAATGATTGTCACGGTTTGTATCATTTATTGTGATGCACACATCGCACATCAATGATAAATATTTTTGTCATCTATATTGTTTATTTGTCACCAAAAAATATTTTTTTAATGACGAAATCATGTTTTGTCATCATAGCATTAAATTTTAATGACGACCATGATCGCATTGTCAAAATCATCAAATTCTAATGACGGATTTTGGTGTCGCCATTGTATTAATAATTTCGTCATACATTACAGAGTTTGTCATGAAATAGGTGATTTAACGTTTTGAAATATTGCGTGTCACTTAATGTGTATTTATAATGACAAAATAACGTGTCACCAATAATTACGATTCAACGACGAGATATGTGTTGTCACCAAAAAAATATGTAACGTGATGATTTTGTTCGTCATGGAAACAATAGCAATATATGACAAAACGTATCAGCGTCGCTAATTGCACCGAAATAATGATGAAATCATCCGTCATAAAATGAATATGTGGTGACAAAATGTATCGTCACATAATAAATTTATACAGTGACAGGTTTTGAAGATATTTATGACGATACATGTCATCATTATAGTGTATTTTTAATGACAAATTATATACCGTCAAAGAATAGATTTGTTTGGTGACGACTAAATTTATTGTAATAAATGATTGTTCTAGTTACGAAATAATTTATTGTCACCAATTGATAGCTTTCTTACATGTCAATATAATTGTCATGAAAATAAGTATTATAGACAATATAATTGACACTTTTTTTGTACATATATAATGATTTAAATATTAATTTCTAAAATATTCTATCAATACATTATTAATACTACAAAGTGCAAGTTCAAGTACAGTTAATCATGAAAAATAAAAATAAAAATAAAATCAATAATATTTGATTAAGTGGAATACGATTATTAATCAACATAAGAGAAATGATAAGATATCCATATTTCAAATGGATAATAAACTACTTGAACAATGTCGAAGAGAAAACATTAAATATCCAAACCAAAAGAAAAGAGTACTTAGATTAATTCTATCGGCCTAGAGATTATTCTCACTCGCAGCCATGAATGCCATAAGCTTTTCAATATAAGCACCTTGCTGATTGAGCTGGTCTTTCAAATCCACCGACTTGTGACTTAAGCCCACTCTCTTGAGATTCTGATTCTTGTGACTTCTCTTGTGTCTCTTGATGTTTATTTTGCAGTTGTTGAGTACTTGAGTCATACGATGTGGTGCGTCTACTTGGAGGTTTTGGACCATAATCAAGACCCTTTATATAACCGGATCCATGGCCAAGCACTTCAAGACCCTTCATTTTATTCCCAGAAGCAACAACCGCCTTCATGATGTCTTTGCCCATTGTTTGACCACGTCCTCTTTTCTTTGAGTCAGTCGGCGCATTTGCACATTAAAAAGACATAAGATAGAAGTAACATTTTGAAAATTGACTACTGTTATTCGAAGTAAATTAATTATTATTACACTTACGGTTAATGGAGTCTAATGAAATTCTGGACAAGAATATTGAGTGTCACATATAACAAAATTTTGGACAAAACTCCCGATTATACATTTTGAAAATTGACTACTGATTGTCTTAACTAAAAACACATGAAAAAAATGGTATGTTGAACAATCTCTTTGGCCATAGTAAACTACATAGTATCATGTGAGTATTGTAATTATTAGTTACAACATAAGTATATTAATATAATATTACTTATTATGTGATTAATTGGATATATCAAACCTTGTCTGGGAAAGAATTTTCAATATTTTTCTAAAACAATGAAAGTGTTTTTGGCATCTCAATAGGATTTCTCAGTAGTACATATGTGGGGATAATTACAAAACTGCCCCTGACTTTGAGCTTAACTACAAAAAACTCTAATTATCTTTCAAAATTACAAATACCCCTTAAAATGTTACAAATAAATAAACCCCTCCCCCTCTCCCTTTAGGGGTGTAATTTTTAAAAAAGAAACACATGTCAAGAGGATATTTGTAATTTTAAAAGATAAATGAAATAAGAACTCTTTGTTTGAAGAAAAAATATAGGGTAAAAGTTTAGTCTCCCATAAATCTAAACTACAACTTAATTAAGGAACTACAGTCTATAGTATGTATATACTCATATACTCATATGTATAATAAGTTGTGTAGAAACATGGACACGGTTTTGTGAAATGTATCATTCACATTTAAAGTCCCACTGACAACTTTAAGACAGAAACACACACTTAGTAGATGTATTTGTATGATTTCCAGCTGAGAGGTCCATGCATGGGGCAATCAATTTACACTCAGATCTAGGCTTCAACCCTTAGACAAATAATTATAACATGCATTCAATTTAAAGACAAAACAAACTAGGTAATTGGAATCAATTCAAACTGCAATAAGTTCATGTAAGTGATTCAAATTAATCATTTTATGTATTAGTTATAACTCATATTGAAAGTGGACAAACTTGAAAGAAACAAAAAATTAGACATGTGACATATACTTGTTATATCATTCACCTCGTGAGTCTGGCTTTTGTGTATTCTCAAAATGTGAATGAATTTCAGGACTCGACTTGGTGGAACTGCAGAGTTTTGTGGCATGTCCTCGCTCTCATTGATGTTATTTGTTGTATTAGTTTCACCTATATCTAAGGATCCATTATGCAGTCCAGATGTTACCAAGTCCTCATTCACACCATCAAAAGTCGCATTTGTTTTGTCTAAAAGTTGTTGATACTTCTTTGAGGTGTCGAATTCAATGAAGCATCTTTGGTAGTATGATTTATGATAATTTGTAGGGACTTGTTTGGGAGGTTTTTCATTTTCAGTTTGCGACCTCTTAGAGCCATTTCTAAAACTCTACATGCACACTAAACTAGTCACGAAAATGAGAGATACTTGTGGGAAAGACAATATTTTAATTTAGGAAACTATATAATGTTCTTGATTTTAGGGATTAGGTCCGATTGTGATTTTATTCTTTCCGATTTTATTCTTTCCAGTTTTTACTCTTTCCTAGTTTAGCCACTTGGCTAGCTTGTATATATATACATGTAACAACCCTAATTGAAATATAGAATTGACATAATTTTTGTCATGGTATCGAGCCCTAGGTTCTTTCTCCTCGGCGCGTGCCGTCGATTTTTCTTTCTCGTTCACATTCCGGAATTTTTTCGTCCATTTTCGACTCTCATTGAAGAATTCTATCTGTTTCTTCTTGAGTCATGTCGAACACCCACACTAAAGAGGATAGTCACTCCATTGCTGGAATTGCCCAATATCCATGCAATGTACATGTTGAATGGAAGGAACTATTTGAAGTGGTCTCAACTAGTGAGGACACATTTGAAGGGCGAGGGGTAAATTGAGTCATTTGCTTGAACTGCCCTAAGGAGGAGATCCAAAATTTGATGCCTGGGGACGAGGAAGATTCAATGGTGATGTCCTGCTTTGGAATTCTATGTCTCCGAAATCAGCGACACTTGTATGTTCCTTAATACCGCCAAGGAAATTTGGGAGACCATCAAACGACGTATTCGGTTCGCGATCTTTGCACAAATCTATGATATTAAGACTAAGATTGCCGCTACCAAACAGGAACTCGAATCACATCGAATACTCTAATCTCTTGCAAAATCTTTGGCAAGAGATGGACCATTATCAATGCATTCGATGAAGTGCGGTGAAGACGCATCCATGCTTAAGAGGTTTGTTGAAAAGGACAGAATATATGATTTTTGGCTGGGCTTAACATTGAGTTTGATGCGACGGGTTCAAATCCTCGCAAGGATGATCCGCCATCTTTGAATAAGACAGCTTGCAATAATTCGTCCGGAAGAAGGAAGAAGAGCGTTATGGTTGAAAATATTTCGTTGAGAGCTCGGCGTTGGTGTCAAAAATAACGGGAAGGATAACGGTAGAGCAAACATCAACCAAAGAAATTAAGCAAACAGATCGGTCAAAACCTTTAACAGGGATGATTTGTGGTGTACCCTCGCCATAAACCCCGCCACACCAAAGAGAGATGTTGGAAACTTCATGGCAGCCACAATTCTCAAACAAGAATGGAACAGAAAGAAGAGAGGCAAGGAAGAGAACAAGGTCAAGCTCATATCGGGCATGCGCTTAACTAAAGACAACAATAACATGGAGACACCATTTGAATTCAACACAAATGAGATTGAGAAGTTGAAGAACTTCTTGGGATCTCTTGAAAAGCCATCAACTTCTCGCAGAGAGTAGTCATCTAGCATTTTCGGTACATCCTCCCCTTCTCATGCTCTTAATGGCTCGGATAATGTTAACCCTAACACACGGGTCCTCGACTGGGAGCCACTGACCATATGACCTTTTCTCTACAAAATTTCTCTCATACACACCCCCGCCCTAGTAATAAAAAAAAAATCACTATAGCTGATGGTTCAAGAAACCATCTTGTTTGCCAAGGAGATATTTTTATTAGTGATTCACTAACACTGAAAAATGTTCTCCATGTCCCAAAATTGTTCACCAACTTAGTGTCCATCCAAAAACTGACCAAAGATGCTAATTGCAATGTGATCTTTTATTCCTCTCATGGTATACTTCAGAACAGTGGCACGAGGAAGATGATTGGACTTGCTAGGGAGAGAGATGGCCTATACTATCTTGAATAATCGAGTGAACAACATAGAGTTGAGAATGGCTTCCCTTTGTCATTCGTTTCCAAGTCGATTAAGTCCAATAAAGACAAGATCTCGCTTCATCACCTTCGCCTTGGTCATCCATCGTTTAGTGTTCTTAAAATTTTGTTCCCTTCATTGTTCAATAACGCTTCGTTGAATGTTTTCATTGTGACGTATGTGAACTTGCAAAGCATAAACGTCTTTGTTTTTCCATTAAGTAATAAAAGAACATCTGCTCCTTCACTCTTATTCATAGTGATATTTGGGGACCGCTCATCATGCCGAACATTTCTCGGGCTCGTTGGTTTGTTTCATTTATTGAGGATTGCACTCGTATGATGTGGATTTTTCTTTTGAAAAACAAATCGATGTTAGTTTAGTGTTCCCAAATTTTTTTCAACATGGTCAAAACACAATTTGGAGTGGGAATCAAGCGATTTCGATCCGACAATGCCAAAGATTATTTTAACTGCCCTCTCACCATTCTTTCAAAAACATGGCATTATTCATGAGTCATCTTGTATTAGCACTCCCCAACAAAATGGAGTTGTTGAACGGAAAATGACCATCTTTTAACAGCTTACTCGTGCTTTACTTTTCCAAAAACAAGTTCCAAAATTATTGGGAGAAGCCGTGCTAATCGCAACTCACATCATAAATAGACTTCCTACGAGAGTGCTTGATTTTCGTGAGTCCCGCACAAGTCTTGGCAAAGTTCTCATCCCGATTTTAATGTTACCAACAATCTTGTTCCCAAAATATTTGGATGCATTGCATTTGTTCATGTACATTCTCAACATAGGGCAAGCTTGATCCAAGAGCTCTCAAATGTGTCTTTGTTGGTTACTCATCAACTCAAAAGGGCTATAAGTGTTATCATCCTCCTACGCGAAAATTTTATGTCTCTGCCGATGTTACCTTTGGAGGACGATCAATATTTTCATGATCCTCGGTTACACAGAGATATGTCATTGATGGAAAATAAAGATAACGATTATTTCCTTCTTGAGTTGCTCGTGTCTAAGTCATCCCTTGTTCTGTCCGCTTGAGTCTACCACCATCCCAATTGTCCAACCCATTTTCGATGTTCCTAATTCAAATGAAAAATGATCCATCTTCCACACCGTAGCTCAAAAAATAAACCACACTCGTCCACTTCAAGTTTATTCAAGAAAGAAAGGGCCATTTTCTCAACCAATGCAAGTACAATCATCCGATCCAAACCCAACTACGAGGTAAGTACTCCCACCACATCTCCTAATTCTAATGTTCCGTATACTCATAAAGAAAATGACATTGACATTCCTATAGCCCTTCGGAAAGGAACTAGAACTTGCACCCAACACCCTTTATCCCTTTTCATGTCCTACAACAAGTTATCTCATAATCATAAAGCATTTCTCACTAACCTTAACAATATTGCAATTCCCAAAACACTATCCGAGGCACTAGGAGATGAGAATTGGAGGAATGCCATGAAGGTGGAGATGGATGCTCTTGAAAAGAACAAGACATGGGATTTGGTGAAATTGCCCAAAGGAAAAAAACTTGTTGGGTGCGAGATGGGTTTTTACAAAGTGAAATATAAGTCCGATGGCTCATTAGAAAGATATAAGGCAAGATTAGTTGCCAAAGGTTATACTCAAACGCATGGCATTGACTATCTTGAAACATTTGCGCCCCATTGCGAAGATGAATACAAAGAAGAGTTTTATTGTCATTGGCGCCTAACTTTGGATGGAAATTGGAGCAATTTGACGTAAAAATGCATTCTTGCATGGTGATCTTGAAGAAGAAATTTATATGGAGGTTCCCCCACGGTTTCGACTCTACAAATGAAAACTAGTATGCAAACCAAGAAAGCGTTGTATGGACTCAAACAATCTCCGAGAGCTTGGTTTGGGAGGTTTTCTAAAGTTATGTTGAATCTTGATTGACAGAGTCAAGGTGATCATACCTTGTTCGTGAAACATTCAAATTCAGGGGAGTTACCGCCTTGTTGGTTTACGTTGATGACATAATAGTGGACGGAGATGATATCGAAGAAATTGAAAAGTTAAAGAGGTGTTTGTTGAAAGAATTTGACATCAAAGAACTTGGTAAGCTGAAATATTTTCTTGGCATAGAAGTGGCCCACTCTCGTGAGGGATTTTCATATCCCAACAAAAGTATGTGATTGATCTCCTAAAGGATACAGTAAATTGGGATGCAAGCCGGTTGACACACCTATTGAGTTCAACCATAAGTTGGGAGATGCCCCGGAAGATGTCGCGGTTGATAAAGGTAATTATCGAGGCTTGTGGGGAAGTTGATTTATTTATCACACACTGACCGGACATAGCATATGCGCTTAGTGTGGTGAGCCGCTTTATGCATAATCCCAAAGAAACTCATCTCTCGTGGTGTGAATAGAATCTTACAAGATTTGAAGGGTTCACCTAGTAAGTAGGGATATTGTTTAGACAAGGAGGAGGATTGAGTCTTGAAGCCTATACAGATGCCGATTATGCGCAGTTCGGTCAATGATAAAGATCAACCTCAGGTTATTGTACGTTCTTGGGTGGAAATCTAGTTACATGGAGGAGTAAAAACAAAATGTGGTTGCAAGATCGAGTGCGTGAAGCGAGCACTTAGATCGATGGCTCTTGGGATTTGTGAGCTCCTATGGTTGAAGATAATTTTGGAAGATTTGAAGATTAAGTGGGATGGTCCAATGAGATTATATTGCGACAATAAGTCAGCTATTAATATCGCACATAATCCAAAGATAACATGATCGCACAAAACACATAGAGGTTGACGGGCATTTTATAAAAGAGAAACTTGATAGTGGCCTAATTTGCACTCCGTTTGTCTCCACGGGAATCGATTAGGCGATATACTCACCAAAGGACCGGCCCAAAGTGCGGTTTTGAGACCGGTTGACAAGCTTGGAATGGCTAACATCCATACATAAGCTTGAGGGGAGTGTGGGAAAGACAATATTTTAATTTAGGAAATCTGTATAATGTTCTTGATTTTAGGGATTAGGTCTGATTGTGATTTTATTCTTTCCTGATTTTATTCTTTCCAGATTTTACTCTTTCCTAGTTTAGCCACTGCAGTTGTATATATATACATGTAACAACCCTAATTGAAATATAGAATTGACATAATTTTTGTCAATACTCAAGAGAGCAATTAAAATAGGAAAAACTGTTAGTCAATTAGTCACAAAAAATATGTTGGAGTCATTTGTCTCATTATGCATACAACCTTACTGTTCATTCGTTGACGGCTAACTACCACTCAGTTATTGTAAAAGTGAAGGAAGTATCCTAACTGCTCCTTAATTAGACAAACGTCCTAATTATGTGAAAATAGAGAATACTCTCCAAGGCTACTCGTAATTACACAATAATGTACCTGATCTTTTATCATTCTTAACTTTTGAATGATTATACTAACAAAAACAGCTTAAACCTCCAAGTTGCTGAAATACATCAAAAAGCACAAATCTACAGACTTTTTGAAACATAGATTCAAACTCCCACAAGCTTCTTAATTATTAATCTTTCTCAACTAAAAAAATTCCACACTAGGAAGCACAACTCCAAGGCATAAAATATATAACTACATCATTCCCACAATCTTTCTAGCTACCCACAAAACAAAACAAACAAGAACATAACTCATTACAAAAGAATAAAATCCCAACTATTTTGAAATAGATTGGAAATCAGTAGAGCGCGTCAACTAAAAACCCCACATGCCTGACATTCACTGCTCATCTATTTACTATTCCTTGTGAATAATAAAAAAAATTATCAAAGCTATAAGAAATCAACACTCAAAAAAACCAAGAAATGATTTTTTTGTCATATATCATTCTCAACTAATAAAGTTCCATCGCAAAAAGCACAAGAAAATGAATTCTACTAGACGACGACGACAACAACAACAACAAACTAAGCCTTAATCCCACTATGTGGGGTCGGCTATACGGATCATATTGAGCCATCGTTTACGGTCATAAGCCATATTTTCATTTATTTCTAGATATAACATGTCTTGTTTAATAGTTTCTTTCCAAGTCTTTTTAGGCATACCTCTACCTCTTTTGATTTGTCTGAGTGATTTCCTACCTTCTAAACGTCGCACAGATGCATCTAAAGATCTCATATAAACATGTTCAAACCATCTTAATCGTGTTTCTCTAATTTTCTCATCTATTGGTGCTACTCCCACTTTGTTTCTAATGTGTTCATTTCTTATTCTATCTAATCTAGTGTGTCCGCACATCCATCTTAACATTCTCATCTCTGCTACCCTCATTTTTTGTTCGTGTTAATATTTAGTCGCCTAACATTCTTCTCCATAAAGCATTACGGGCCTTATGGCCGTTTTATAAAATTTTTCTTTCAATTTTAATGGTAATTTATGGTCACAAAGGATAGAAGATGCACTCCTCCGTTTATTCCAACCCGCCTGGATCCTATGTGTGACATCTTTATTGATTTCTCCGTTTTCTTCAATTATAGATCCTAAATATTTAAAACTCTTTGTTATACTCCATGTCCATTAATTTTAACCTTTGTCTTATTGTTCCAGTTGTTTTTACTAAAGTGGCATTCCATATATTCTGTTTTAGCCCTACTCATAGTAAAACCTTTTGATTCGAGTACTTCTCTCTAAATTTCCAATTTTGCATTTACTCCTTCCCTTGTTTCATCAATTAAAACTATATCGTCCGCAAATAGCATACATTCAGGGATAGATTTTTGTAGGTGTTTAGTGATTTCATCTATTATTAGGATGAAAAGGTAAGGGCTTAAAGCGGATCCCTGATGTAAACCTATAGTGTTTGGGAATTCACTAGATATTCCTGTTGGTGTCCTGATACATGTTATATCATCATACATATCTTTCATGGCATCTATGTAAGCTATTTTTATTCCTCTTTTTTCCAATACGCGCCACATTATATCCCGGTTGACTCTATCGTATGCCTTTTCAAGGTCAATAAAAACCATATGTAAATCTTGTTTTCTCTCGTTGTATTGTTCACATAGTTGTCTAATTAAGTGTATAGCTTCAATTGTGGACCTTCCTGGCATGAAGCCAAACTGATTATCTAATATACTAGTTTCATTTCTTATTCTTGCCTCTATAACTCTTTCCCATAGTTTCATTGTATGACTTATTAATTTAATTCCCCTGTAATTTGCGCAATTTTGTATATCCCATTTGTTTTTATATATAGGTATCAATATACTTTTTGTCCATTCATTAGGCATTTTATTAGTTTTTAGGATAACATTAAATAATTTAGTAAGCCATGCAATTCCAACTCCACCTAGACATTTCCATGCTTCAATTGGTATGTCATCTAGGCCAACTGCTTTGCCAGTTTTCATTTTGTTTAGTGCCTTTTCTGTTTCATGAAGTTGAATCCTACGATAAAAGGTACGGTTTCTATTCTGTTCAGATTGGCCAAGTTCTCCTAATGTGACTTCATTCCTCTTCGGTTCGTTAAAAAGATTATTGAAATACCTCTTCCATCGATCTTTTATATCCTTGCCTTTCACTAAAATATTATCATTCTCGTCTTTTATGCATTTAATTTGAGTTAAATCTCTTGTTTGTTTTTCTCTAAATTTTGCTATTTTATATATATCTTTCTCTCCTTCCTTAGTATCTAGTTTTTTTATAGATATCTTCATATGCCTTGGTTTTTGCTTCATATATTGCTCTTCTTACTTCTTTTTTGGCGTCTTTATATCTTTTAAGATTTTCTTCATTTTTACAGGAATATAATACTTTGTAACTAGTTCGTTTTTCCTTCACCTTCTCTTGGATATCTTGATTCCACCACCATGACTCTTTATTCCATTTGTTACCATTGACACACCTAATGTTTCTTTTGCGATCTTTTTCATTTGAGTAGTTACATAGTTCCATGTATCCTCGGCTTTGTCTTCCACTTTCCAATCAATGGTTTCTACTAGAGATTTGACAAAACTATCTCTTTTTTCTTTATTCTTTAAGTTCCACCACTTAATTCTCGGTATGTTAATTTTCTTTCTCTTTAAGTTTATGTTAATAAGTTTGATATGCAAAACTAGTAGTCTATGTTGGGTGGTGAGGCTTTCTCCAGGTATTACTTTGCAATCTTTGCATATTTTTCTATCACTTTTTCTGGTTAGGAAGTAGTCAATTTGCGATTTGTTAGGACCACTTTTAAATGTAATTAAATGTTCGTCTCATTTTTTAAAGAAGGTATTACCTATAATAAAATCATAAGCAACTTCGAAGTCTAGGATTGTTCTACCCTCATTGTTACGCGAGCTAAAACCATATCCTCCATGTACCCTTTCATAATCTTCATTATCCTTCCCCACATGTCCATTTTAGTCCCCACCTATGATGATTTTTTCATTTTGAGGGATTGATTGCATTAGAGTTTCTAAATCTTCCCAAATTTTAGTCTTAGTAGCATCATCTAATTCTACTTGAGGTGCGTATACATTAACAATAATTATAAGTTCGTTACCTATTACAATTTTAAGAGCTATGATTCTATCTCCTTTTGTAGTTACTCCTACTACTTGATCTATTAAGAGAGGATCTACAATGATACTCACCCCATTCCTAGTTCTATCCTTTCCACTGTACCAAAGTTTATAACCTATAGTATCTAGTGTCTTAGCTTTCTCGCCTACCCACTTAGTCTCATGGATACACATAATATCTATGTTTCGTCTTTTCATAATATCTACTAGCTCTACAGTTTTACTTGTCAATGTACCTATTTTCCAACTGACAATTCTATACTTTCTAATTTTCTTGTTATCATTTGTGTTCCTCTTATTAGTGTGTCAGGGCTCTTGTGTATTTTTCACTATACCCAAGCCCTTATGGAGGTCTAGCGGTCCTTGCCAAAACACCGCAGATCGGACATCATGGCGCACACTCACGGGGAGCATCCTAGCCTTATCACGATGTCTTATATGATCCATACCATAAGGAAATGACAAGAGTTCTACGCTGGCTGTTTACCTAACGCAACCCTCATCCTTTATCTGGGCTTGGGACCGGAAACATATAGACAGGTTGCCCTGTTTATATGCAGGCGGAGTTATGAATCCTCCTAGACAGAGAACTACAAAACATACTACAAATTCACTCATTGAGAAATGAAAACAGATTAATTAAAGAGCAGTTAGGCTGCATCTAGTGGCATAGCTCAAAGTCCATATATGATTGTCACACTCTCTAATGGCTAAAGGCAAAAAGAAGTTCGAATGAAACAAAACAATATCAATCTATAGAAGACCAAATTCAGAATACAAAACACATTTCATTCCAAACACTCTGCACATCAAAATCCATAAAACTTTAACTAATACGGGCCATCGCATAACAACAAACACAAACATCTCTCATATACAAACACATGCAGATACTTATTTTTCAGATTAATCAAACTGAATATCTAAGACAACACATAACACAACATTACAAAAACAAGCAACTTATATTATAAACATGGCCAAATTGCAAAATTAGTCAAATACTCAGAATATGAATGAGTTCATTGAAGCAAAATTGAATACGAGAGACATTACCTGGACTGTGAATCGAGATTGCAGATTGAGAAAAAAGAGAGGCACACAAGATATATATTTGATATAGTCTAAACCTAATCCTTCATGTACGTTAATGAGAGTAAAAGGGAAGAGATTGAGAGAGATAAGATAATAATGAATCTTTTTATTATATTTCTTAAGTATATGATAACCTACCTTAATTAACTAGAAAATGTTTGTGCTAAACCAAAGATTAGGCCGCCCAAAAATATTTTAGTCGTAAAAACCATTTATTATCCAGAATTGACATATTTAGCTACAATTTATTTATTATTATTAAATGTCACCATATATCCAAAATTTAGGATGCATAATTTTCAATAGGTGTCAAATATCAAATAAATTATTATTATTTAAATGGTATGGAAAATGCCAAAAAAAAAAGAATAAACTTAAAAAACAAAGCACCTGTTTTTGACTTTTAGCAAACACTGTCAGCGTTAATTTCACCTTTGCTGGTGAAGGAAGTGTTGACGTGCGTTTTGGTCAACAAGCAGAAATATGTAAAAAGTTTTAACACGTGGAAATGAAAACGCGTGCGTGACGTATGTTTATTTCTCGGCTAATTATGCCTTTTTTGTATTTTCCCGAGCCGAATATTGGGGTCGGTCTTTCTTATAATTTGTTACAACTGCCTCCTTTGTCTTTCCTCCTTTTCAGACTCTTTATACCCCTTTGAGTAAGTGGGTTTACAATAGTCATCTTTGCACTAACTATTCATTAATTAATAAAATAGTTAAAGAATGACACATGTTCCTCTATAGTTGTGTATGTCAGCCAAAACTTGCCACTTGTCGACTTCTCTTCATAATTCTCGACATGTGGCGCTTTAGATACCAATAAAGTGTTAAGCATGGGCATGTGTTTATTTTTACGAAGCTGTCGCGCGTGCGTTTCATCTTGAAATTTGGGCTCGGGGCTCGGTAGCCGTGTTGCGGTTGGGCTCGGTATCCGTTGGGCTCGGTAGCGGGCGAGCTTAATTCGTAACGTGTTGTCGTACATCATTGTTGACGCTACCCGCAGTCGCCTATTCGGATATGTGTCGATCGGTGACGTGGATTAATTTTTCACGGCTCGGCTCGGATATCATCAAAGGCCCCCAAGTTTGATTCCGAGAGAAGAATTTCTCAAGTCGGAGTTAAACTTTAATGCTAATGATGAACAATTAATGGGAAACGGATTTCTCAAAGGTTTTGTTCTTTCCTGCACTGTCGTAGCAATTAATGCTTGAAACGGCGCGATTAATGGGTTGCCATAATGACAGACACGTGGCGTCTTGTGGTTGGACCAATCTTGCGCAGAAACGAAAAGGTCGTCGGTTTCGTCGTAGCGTGGGGACGCGACGCGTTTTTTTGACATGTTTGACGGCTTTTAAGTTTTTAAAAGGCGTGTCTTTTTCGAATAATCGCCGCGCTTATCGAGGAACCCTATCTATAAATACCTTCGTTTCCCTTCATCATTCACTTTCGCAACCATTAACCTTTGAGCTAAAGCAAGTAGAACCGAAGCGAAATTTCGGGTCGGCTTTCCAAGTTCGTAGACTTCAAACTTAGGTATTTTTTCCAAATACTCTCCCTTTACCTATAAATGTCTTCTTTTGAGGATAGTAGAGTCGTAGTTATAGTGTAGAGGTTGAAATCGAAGATCCCCCTCCGAACCTTCTGCTTTTTCTCACCAAACGGCCATCACCGCCATAGTCCGAGTGTCATTCAAATATCTTCTCCGGACTCTTATCGAGGTGGAACGTCTTAAGGAAGCGAGCGGACGATACTATTTTCGATCCGACGCTTGATGATGGTTTTGAAGAGAAGGAACTGTATCACCCTGGATCGGTATAAGAGAGTTCTCGTGAAGAATCACCGAGTGTTGATTTTAGACAAGATGCCAGTAGGAAGAAGAAAATATGGACCCATCGAGCCGGAGCGTGATAACATAGAGCGGGTAGATGAACCATCCGCGATTCAAGGCCGGAGAGGCCGCTAGGGCCCATAGGCCACCGTAATGGCGACGGCCGGCACGGGAGGAGGCCCGTCTCCGTGTCGAGCCTCGGTGGGCGCCGAGTGATATAAACGATATCCCGAGCATGTTAATGATTCGGGAGGTGGATGAGTTCCTATGAGGTACCGTATTCCAAGTGGTATCGATTTTTGGGTGCACCTGGACGGCACGGAAGTTCCCGGTATCCACCGGTTTGCATAGCTGTATTTGCCCCGACCTTTTATACGGTTTGAGGTTTCCACCGCCGCTTTCCTTACGCGTGGTTTTGTAAGTGGGGCATGCATCCGCCCCAGTGCACCCGATTTCTTGGGCGGGATCATCGGCCTCCGGTGATGATTCACCCGGAAAAGTATCCTCGCCCCAAATTTAAGGAGATGAACGAGCTCTTTGTATGGCGAGCAACTCCTTCATCTCGGGGCCCCCGTCCGGGTGGTATTATGTACTGATCCGATCGGGGTATCCGGACGGTTTAGTAGAAGGTCTCCCTTGTTCTCCTCAAGGAGTGGAAGGATAAATGGTTTTGGGTGGGCGGCGAGTGGCAAGCTCGCGTGGGAGATGGAGAGAGGGAGACCGTTCTTCATCCTCCATCAAATTTTGTTTTTGGTTATAGTAAGTCTTACCTTTTTCCTTCCTCTCGCTTTTCTTTGTTTATTGTTTCCTTTTGTAATTGTCTTTTCTTTTCACCTTTATAGGGAACCGGCGCCCAAGGGCCTCTCTCCTCGGTCACCTTTATTCGGGTGGAAAACATCCGGGCTCGGGGCATAATGGATAGGCGGATTGAGAGGTTGGCTACCGAGGCCAACTTAGCCGCACTGGTGGTTTGAGGCCTGCTTTGCCCGCCGACCCCGAGGACGAGGGGCTCGGGACGAGGTGGGTGAGCGGGAGGTAGAGGTTGAGATAGAGCTTCAACCGAACCCTCCCGCAATGAAGAAATGACGGCCCCATTCTCCGGGGAGCAGCCGTGAGACAGAGCGAGCTACGCCGTCCCTGCGCGACGACGGCCACCTGGCGATCATCTCGCTGTAGGGCCAACACAGGACTCCCGAGCCGCGAGAGTGCGGCGGTTCCGAGTAAACACTTATGTTTCTCACATTTCCTTTTGAAACATCTTTGTTTTCTTTTGATCTTCTAACGGTGGTTGCTTTTTGCGGGCGTGGCTTAGACTTGCGTGCACGTCTTCGTAGCCTGAGGAACACGGCCGCGGCGAACTCGGGCAGCCGATCAACTCCGCGGATGTGGAGGCGGCTCGGAGAGAAGATATCCGGGCGAACGCGTCCTGGCGATGGGGTGCCGAGGCGGTGCAACCTCCTCTTCAAAGGAGAAGAGGAGGAATTGTGATGGAGGAGCCCGATCGACCAAGGGGTTGGTCGAATCTGCATTCGAACATCCCGAACATCCCCAAGAGGAGGTCCGCGAACTTTTTCGGATGACCTCGGCAGGAAGGTCACTTCATCCCTCCAAGTCAAGTGAGGGATGAATATTGCGAGGATGATCGGACTACGCCCTCGATGGTTTGTGGAATTCGTTCGTTGTGCCACGCCCGAGGAGCAAACGAGAGTTTTACCGGGAGGTAGGTCGGGCCGCGATGAGTGTTCCGGCTCGTGCCGGACAAAAGGTATCGAGCAATTACGCTCGGAGACAAAGCCAAGAACAAATTCAATATGCTTTATGGCCATGTCTGGACGGATGATTGGGCTCTTATGGCATGCGGTTGGGGGACTCGCGAGTTGGAGAAAAAATATGCCGACCTGGAAAGGCGGCACGGGGATCTGCGGGAGGCCTATGCTACCCTCCAAGGGGGTGCAAGAATCTTTTAAGACTCAAGCGGATGAGGCTACGGCTCGGGCCAACTCGAGAGAGAGATCGCTACGAGGGCCGAGGCGAGCGAGATCGGGCCCGCAAAGTCAAGAAGAGCTCGGGGTTAAGGTCGTCAGCCGAACCGAACGTCTTTTGCCACGCCGGCCGAGGAAATGGAGAGGCGTCTAGCCGATGTACGCAGGAGGTCAAGAAACCGCTCGTCGGCAAAACCGAGGAAGTTCGTAGAGATGCCGTTAAAGCTTACAAAGACTCCGAGGAGTATGCATTCATGTTAACCTGTGGCCATGCGACCCGCCTTCCCGAGAAATTCTTGATTTGATTAAGGGGCGGGCATACTGGCCGCCGGCAGGGAAGATCCGGCCCTCCTGGAGGCTGATCTCGATACCCTTCGGCCGAACTTTGCCGAGGCTTCTAATGCGCAGGCTCTCCTCCTCCGGACGTGGAAGAAGTTGGCTCTAGTGGTGCCGTCGAAATTCCGCCCCGCCCTTGATGCTTTTATATGTACCCTAGGTAGGTAATTTGGCTTCGTGCCGAGATGTAATGGGCTCCGGCCTCCTTATGTAAATATTTTTGAAGTAGAAATGAATTGTTATTTTCCTTACCTGTGCATGTGTTTCAAGCTTTTTGTGGATGCTCGATTTTCAGTACTTCTGAATAAGGGGATCTGCTCGCCTTAATTGATTCTTGTACTCGGTATATAAACCTGTCCTTTATTTTGTTTTTGAAATTTTGTTTATGAACCGAGTCTTTATTGCGCTCGGCGCATAACTGAGTCATTTTGTACTTGGTACGTGGCCAAGTCTTCACTTTATGCTCGGTGCGTAATCAAGTCTTGATTTCAGTGCTCGGTGCATAACCAAGTCTTTATTTTGGTGCTCGGTACGTGGCCAAGTCTTGATTTTGTGCTCGGTACGTGGCCAAGTCTTGATTTTGTGCTCGGTGCGTAACCGAGTCTTTATTTTGTGCTTGGTGCGTGGCCAAGTCTTTATTTTGTGCTTGGTGCGTGGCCAAGTCTTTATATTGTGCTTGGTGCGTAACCAAGTCTTTATGTTGGTGCTCGGTGCGTAACCAAGTCTTTATTTTGTGCTTGGTGCGTGGCCAAGTCTTGATTTTGTGCTCGGTGCGTAACCAAGTCTTGATTTTGTGCTCGGTGCGTAACCAAGTCTTTATTTTGTGCTCCCTGTGCGTAACCAAGTCTTGATTTTGTGCTCTCTGCGTAACCAAGTCTTGATTTTGTGCTCGGTGCGTAACCGAGTCTTTAGTCGTGGTGAGTAAAAACTTCGTTTTCCTTTAGAGAGCTCACGAAATACCGATGAAAGGATAATTCTTTGGAATCCTATCTGGATCATAGATCGAGATCTTTATTGATAATACCGTTTCAGGTATGCTACATTCCATGGATGCATAAATTTTTCTCCACTCAAATATTCTAGCTGGTACGCCCACCGTGATAAGACGTGGTCGACCGAAATGGGCCCTCCCTGTGTTGGCTTCAATGGGTCGGGTTGAATGCCCGTTATCTTTTTCAATACAAGATCGCCCGACCAAATTTTCTTTCCTTTACTTTCGAATTGTAGTACCTTTCACTCCTTTGTTTATACACCGCATTTTTCATCTCAAGATCGCACCTTTTTCTTCGAAAGAGTCTAGCTCGGCTCGAGCGCCCTCATTGGTCTTTCTTCAAATTTTGTAATTGGAAGGTAGGGGCTCCAATTTCGACAAGAATCACCGCCTCGGCTCCATAAGCTAAAGAAAAAGGTGTTTCTCCAAGGCCGCTCGATGTGTCGCTCAGATGACCATAGTACGCCGTAGTTCCTCCGCCAATTGCCTTTAGACTCCTCCAATCTCGCCTTCAAGGTATACTTGAGTATTTTATTAACGGCCTCAACTTGTCCGTTCGATCGGGTGGTATGGAGTTGAGAAATAGTTTTTTTACGCGAAACCTTCACAAAATTTCAAACCTTCGGTTGTCGAATCAAGCTTTCCCATTGTCTGTAACAATCGAATGTGGTATCCTGAATCTACAGATAATAGATTTCCATACAAAGCTCACAACCTTTTCTTCATCTATTTTTGCCGAGGCTCCGCCTCGCCCATTTTGTGAAATAATCCACCGCCACGATGGCATACTTGACGCCCTTTGCCAATGGGTAGTGGTCCGATGAGGTCCATTCCCATTTGGCAAACGACCATGGGCTAAATACGGAAGTAAGTCATTGAGATGATATCGACTGTGGTGCAAATCTCGCACCTCTCACATCTTTTGACGAGGTCGGTTGCGTCTTTTCTCGGGGATGGCCAAGAGTATCCTTGCCGTATTAATTTATAGGCCAACGTTTGGCCCCCGTGGTTGCCGATATTCCCTCATGAACCTCTCGAAGTGCATAATAATCATCTGTCTCGGAAAGGCGTAGGGAGTGGGATGGAGTATCCTCGTTTGTATAGGATGCCGTCTACTAGTGTAAACCGAGCCGCTTGAGTTCGTAGTGTTACGCCCTCGGCTTTGTTTTCGTGGTTGAACTCCTTTCTCTAAGTATTGGATGATTGGGGTCATCCAAGTCCTTCTCGGCGGTTTCGGTTGTATATATTTTCTTTGCACCAAGTGACGGGCAGACAGGTTGTGTGGACAAGTGACATCCGTGATGGCATCCGCCCCCTGGATCGAGCCGAGCCGAGCTAAGGCATCCGCTTGCATGTTCTCGGCTCGGGGCACATGTAATACTTTTGTTTTAAAGTGTGATAATCTCTTTTTGACCAAATCCAAATATTGTGCAATTTTTTGCTCTTTAAGCCGTACTCGCCGTTGATTTGATGAACGACCAACCGAGAGTCATTGTGCACCAATAGTTGTTTTAGGACCATAGAGGCCGCCATATCTAAGCACTGCTAGAGCGCCTCATATTCGGCCGTTGTTCGTTGGGAATCAAATCGTGCGGCCGAGCAAAGAGCACTTTTCATTTGGATCGATTATCACGATTCCGCCCCTGCTCGGCTGCGGTGGAAGAGCCGTCAACGAATAATTTCCATTCTTGGTCTTCCATGACTTCCAATCGTATGGAAGACGTGAATTCGCCACAAAATCGCCTAAAGCCTCCTTTTTTATCGATGACGTGGTTCGTATATAATGTCAAATTGGCCGAGTTCGACGCCCACTTAATTATCCGACCGTAAGTATCAGTGTCCGTGTAACACCGTTTCAACGGATAGTTCGTCAATACTATAATCTTGTGTTCTAGGAAATATGGATTTCGGAGTTTCGCGCCGCGATGATTAATGAATAAGCCAACTTTTCCATTGGTGGGTACCGGAGCTCGGCATCATGTAACGCTTTGACGGTGTAATAAATCGGATGTTGAATAGAGCCATCTAGCCTTTGATTAACACCGAGCCGATGGCGTATTCGGATACCGCCAAGTACAAATACAAGTCCTCCCTCGGGGTCGGTTTTGTAATATAGGGATTGAAGATAGGTGTTGTTTGAGGGATTTAATGGCAATCGTGCTTGTTCGGTCCACTCGAAATTTTTGCTTTTCTTTATAATTTCAAAGAAAGGTTTGCACTTGTCTGTGGACCGAGAAACAAATCGGTTAAGGGCGGCTAATCGGCCTGTTAGGCTTTGTACCTTTTTTACAGAGTTTGGGGATTCTAGGTCGGTGATGGCTTTTATTTTGTCTGGGTTAGCTTCGATTCCCCTTTGGCTGACCATATACCCCAAAAATTTACCCGAGCCGACCCCAAATGTGCACTTTCTCGGGTTTAACATCATCTTGTACTCTCTCAAAACAGCAAACATTTTATTAAGATCGTTTAGATGATCGGACATGTACGAAGATTTTACCAAAGATGTCATCTACATAGACTTCCATAGTGTGACCTATCATTTTCTCAAACATCTTATTTACTAACCTTTGATAGGTCGCACCAAAGATTCTTCAATCCAAAGGGCATCATCTTGTAAATGAATTCCTCGGCGAGAGAAGAATGAGGTATTTTCTTCATCTTCTGGGTGCATCCGTATTTGGTTGTAACCCGAGTATGCATCCATGAAGCTCATCAGCTCGTGTCCTGCCGTGGCATCCACCATGTAATCGATATTTGGCAATGGATAACTGTCCTTAGGGCATGCTTTGTTGAGGTCGGTAAAATCCACGCATAGCGCCATCGCCCATTGCTTTTCTTTACCAAAACAGATTGGCGACCCATCGGGGATAGAGGGCTTCCCGATGAATTGATTGTCTAGTAGCTTGTTAACCTTGATCTCGAGTCTTTGCTGTCTATCGGGGCCGAGTTTGCGCCTTTTCTGATGACTCATGAACGTTAGATCAATATTGAGGCGGTGGCACGCATACTTGGGGTCAATTCCGGCATGTCTGCGTGAGTCCATGCGAAGACGCCAAGATTATTTCCCAAAACTCGATCAACTCACTTCGATATGGTTCTGGGAGATCATGACCAATACGTAGTTGGCGCCCCTCGCTTGGCCTTCCGACATTGATTGTATCAACCTGTTCTCTGGTTCCGCTCGTTTTCTTTTCTTGCTTTGCCCCTCCTTGGTTTGCGAGGGGCAATTCGTCTTCAATGCCGACTCGTTTTTCGATTGCGGCTCGCCTTCTTCCATCATTGCTCCTTCCCGGTGACGACCTGGATTATCCTCCTGAACGATCACCACTTTCTGCTCGGACTCCTCCTTGGGCAAGGGATCATCTTGTGTGGTTCCACTGGTTTGCCCTTGTTCCGCCACATTAATCTCCACCGGTCGGAGTTTAAGAGAGCACTCTCGTGACTCCCTTTGATTCCCTTTATGTATAGCTTCGCCATCAGATGTTGGGAATTTCATACAAAAATGATATATTGAAACGGCTGCTTTTATATGATAAAGCAATGGCCTCCCAATGATGGCATTGTACTCCGAATCGGCATTGATTATTTTGAATGTTGTCATGACAGTCCGTTTATGCAAACCTTGTCCCATTTGGATGGGCAAATCAACTTCCCGAGCGGACTATCCTTCCTCCTCCAAACCCTGAGGAATTTGCTATCGTTACATGGACGGATATAACTATCATCTACGTTTAATCTTCGAAATGCTCGGACATAAATGATGACGAATAGCTTCCGGTGTCAATTAAAATTCGTGAACCTAATACCCAAAATCGGTGCGAGATGACCGAGGTCGAGTGAGGATGGACCACCTGGTCGACATCCGCATCCGAGAACACAAAGTGGCCGGTGGGTTGGCCTTCCTTGATTTCCGCCACCCGAACTTGTCTTTCGGCATTGGTTGCCTGTCTAACATCGGCTTTTCTTTTCCTGTTGGAGCGTCTGTCCTCTACTGTGTTGGTATTGATTCGACTGACACTTGACATCATGAGGATCTCCCTCCTGGTTTTCACCGTGGGCGGTGGTAGGAGAGCTGGATTGATTACGCGTTCCGGGTTGACACCTTGAGCCGATCTTGGGGGGGGCGGTAGCTCATGAACGTACCTTTTAAGACCGCCTGCCGAACAACCCGCATAATTTCCCTAATTAGATCTCGGCACTCATCGATGATCGTGACCTATCGATTTATGATAGGCACGAGATCGACGCGAATCTAATTTTGACGGCTCAATTTTCAGAGGCCGAGCCGGAGGCAACAAATTCAGACCCTGTACTTCATTCCATATGGCCGATGGAGTGTGGGTCAAAGTACTCCTTAGTGCGGCGACTTCGGCTCTCGCCTCTTGGCGAGCTCTAAATCCGGTGGTCGGGTTTTCCGAGAACGGCCGGAATCCTGACCCCGGCCCAACTACTGGTTCTTTCCTTCCGTCCTTTCTTACGCCCCCTTGTCGGTGCTCGGGGCGGTTACTTGCCATGGCTTCTTCCGCACAAATATGGCATTCCGCGCGGATTAGAAATTCTTGGTACGAGGTCACCCCCGATTCGTGGATGGAGTAATTGAACCAAGTCTCGGGCTAGTCCCGGCCCATGGTTGCGATCAAAATGGCGTCATCCGACATCGGTTCCATCTCTCGAGCTTGTTTATTGAACCGAGAAATATAACTTTTCAGGGGCTCGTCCTTCCCTTGTTTGATGTTTACGAGGGAGTCTTTAGGCGGCTCGGACTTTGGGCGTTAAGAAATGTGTCGTAAAGGCGGAGGCCGAGATCCCCCATGCTTGAATAGATCCCCTGCGGCGGGGTCCTAAACCAACGGTGGGCTCGGTCGCCCAAAGTCGAGGGGAAGGCCTTGCGAGAGGATGGCATCGCTTGACCGTATAGTTCCATCCATGCTAAGTACTTGTGAACGTGAGTGGTCGGTCGGTTTCCCATTATAGAGACCGACACGGGGATTTTCAACTTTGGCGAAGCAGGATCGCCAGATTCCAGGGAAAATGGCGGCGGGCAATGGTGACTCATTACTTGGGGCGGTCTTGAGGCTGTTCGCCATCCGGACCGCCTTCTAATTCGTTCGAGGACGACGGCGTGGCGGTGTATTTCTACATCCCGTTCTCGCCATAAGCTAGGGCCTTGGACCCGATCGACCGAGTTGCTCCGCTCATCTCGAAACCTGAGGCGGGAACTTATCGACGAGCCGGCGAAGGATCAACTCCCGGTCGTCCGGCGAACACTGAGTGGGCATGACGATGTCGCGTTTGCTCCGGAAATGACTCTGCTATGCGACTTTGCTCCTCCTCATCTTCTCTCTGCCGTCTTCTGTCATGACGGACATGTTGTTCATTACCCGAATCGGCTTCTTGGGCTTCGTGGCGAGAAGCCCGGGAATTTGAGGATTAATGTTAACATTTAGTTGTGGGTTGAGTGGGTTAGTATTTGCAAGGAGTGGAGGAGGTGCTTGAGAGTTTGTGGTGGCGAGAGTTTGCGATATAAGTTGGTTCATTTGTTGTACAAAAGTTGGGTTGGCGATTAACTCGAGCAAAAGGAAATAAAGTAGTGCTCCTGCCTGTTTGGAGCATATTGTGGCCATTCGTAGTTTGGCCAGGTTGGTTGTTCAAATGTTGCTCTTGATCAAACGGGCATTTCTCGGCAACTTGACTCATTTTTTCTATTACCAAAAGGTTAAGTGTCAAACTTTACCTGGTTTTTATTTCACTTGCTTTTGACTGGAACTCGGACTGAACCAATACGGCCCTCCTTCTAGCGCCAATTTGTTGACGTGCGTTTTGGTCAACAAGCAGAAATATGTAAAAAGTTTTAACACGTGGAAATGAAAACGTGCGTGACGTATGTTTATTTCTGGCTAATTATGCCTTTTTTGTATTTTCGCCGAGCCGGAATATTGGGGTCGGTCTTTCTTATAATTTGTTACAACTGCCTCCTTTGTCTTTCCTCCTTTTCAGACTCTTTATACCCCTTTGAGTAAGTGGGTTTACAATAGTCATCTTTGCACTAACTATTCATTAATTAATAAAATAGTTAAAGAACGACACATGTTCCTCTATAGTTGTGTATGTCAGCCAAAACTTGCCACTTGTCGACTTCTCTTCATAATTCTCTGACATGTGGCAGTTTCTGATACCAATAAAGTGTTAAGCATGGGCATGTGTTTATTTTTACGAAGCTGTCGCGCGTGCGTTTCATCTTGAAATTTGGGCTCGGGGCTCGGTAGCCGTGTTGCGGTTGGGCTCGGTATCCATTGGGCTCGGTAGCGGGCGAGCTTAATTCGTGACGTGTTGTCGTACATCATTGTTGACGTCACCCGCAGGTCGCCTATTCGGATATGTGTCAGACTGGTGACGTGGATTAATTTTTCACAGCTCGGCTCGGATATCATCAGGAAGGTCCAAGGTTTGGGTTATCATCACGGTGCAAGGAATGCAAGTGCCGACGGAGTTTTGGAATTTTTGATAGACGAGATTTGTGAATCTCCAACCGCTGCGATTTGGGAATTCTAGGGGCGCCTGGATTTTAGAATTTTCTTTGCTGCAATTTGACATCCAAGGGACAATGAGTTTGGGATTGCGGCTACCGGATTTGGGGGATCTAAGGGACAATGATATTTGAGAATTTCTGGCCACCGAGGTTAGGGAATTTTAGGGACGAGATTTGGTCTAAGAAATTAGAGCTTGGGAAATGTCTAAGTGCAATCATATTAAGAGGTTTATGAGGAGAAGAGTGGTGGGGATAGGGGTGATGTTCGTAGTGATGAGGGGAATGGGGTGGTATTAAGCTTGTAGGTCTCAAGGGGTCTGAAGTAAGGTTTAGAAGGGGGTTGAATAAACCTTACTAAATTTTCGATTTAGTCCTTTTAAAATAATTCAACAGGGTTGACTCCAACAGATGTGTCCTTGATGGACAACTAAGTTGGATTTTCAGCTAAGTTACCAACTCAACAGACTCGATAGAGCTGTTGATGGTATAACTCGGCTGCTCAAGCCAAATACCTAACTTGGCTGATTGGTTTTTAACAACGGAAAACTTAACACCCTTAGATTTCTTTTAAGTTTGTTTTAAATACTTTATTCTTAGCACTTAGTTACTTATCAGTTGGATAGCAATTATGAATCTAACAACAAATATAATGTAAATATGTAGGAAAGTAAATTTGCTTAAAGTAAATGACACAAATATTTTATAGAGGTTCGAAGATGGGATAATTCTTCTAATCCTCTCTTCTCCAACTCTTGGAGGAATCCACTATGTAACATATCAGTTTACAAAGCAGTGAACAGTTTGGAGACATCCTTGATCACGCAGCTGGCTTCTCTTGCGACTCAGCTTCTTCACAGGGCAGCAACCTTTCTACTTCAACTCACTTCTCGAGTTCTTGGATTTGATCACGAAGCCCTCCAACAAACTTGATAATGGTTCGACCTGGAACCTTTCTATAATCCTAGCTTGGAAAGTAGACCCCTTTGATTTCTTCAAAAGTTCCCTGTTCAACAGATTTGAAGTTGTCTTTCCTTCACCACTTGTGTTGGATCGATTTCCTTCGAGTTTCAGGCTTGAGGAATTGCTTGAATGTTTATGAGAATATTGCTTGCTTGTTCGTGGTTCAGGTAACCTCTTCTCAATAACTTCCTCAGCCTTTTATAGTGCACATTTGAAATTTTGCCCATGAAGAGATAAGCTAATTTCAAATATCACTTTTGTTCGTTGGCTTGTCTTGTTTGCAGTCCTTGATGTTGACATTTTCTCGTATTAAATGTCTTCGCAACATTGCAGGTGTCTGACACAAGGTGCAGTGTTTCCCATTGGCTTATTCCTTTTGCATATTTATGGGACAAACACTTTAGACCTGACAACTTTGACATATTACTATATTGAGTAATATTCATGACTTTAATCAACGGATCTAAGTCGATTTGTCTTGACTAGATAACATCTTTTTACCCCAGTGACTTGAGTCAGCTCCAGTCATTGGATAACTCAACTGCCACTTCATCTTGAGACTTGGCTTCTTGAGTTGACTTGACTGACACTTCTTACGTCTGTTCCTCAGCTGACTCTTCTTCAGTCAAGTCTTTGACTTCCTTCTTGGCCATACTCAGCTAACACACAACATAGTCTTCAATCCAAATCCGCAATTGACTTCTTGTATTCCTTGGCATAGCTGACTTGACTCAGCTTTTCCAGCCCTATCTATTACAATACAAATTACAAGGAAAATATGGTGTCAACTTCATAGTTTAAGTTTTACATGGTATCATCAAAATCTACTCAATAAATTTCCTAACAATTTCTCCTTTTTTGATGATGCCAAAATTTAAAAACATTCAAAGAAAGTAAATATCAAAGATACATACAGACAATGTAGTAATAAAAAATGTATGCTTAAAATAGATCTTTTATTGATCATAGCATTCTTGTCCTTTACACAGCTGTTTACATTCGGTATCAAAGCAATATAAATGTATACATGTCAAAATATAGTATATCTAAGCTAAGATACAAAGATACATTCAGAGTGAAAATTACAGGAAATTCACTAAGTTTATTACAATAAACTTACGTAGATGTATTTACACAAATATACATGAAGGGGTTTGCAGCAACACTTCAACACTTCAACAGGGTCATCCCTTCGTTGCCTTTCTTCCCACTCACAGGTTGCTCTGGCACTTTCTTCTGCCATCCTCTTCTTTTCTTCGTCAATTTTGCGAGCGACTTCTAAATTTGGAAGATGGTCATGGCCAGCCCAGTATGTGATTCCCCTTTTCTTAGGATCCACAAAAGTGACATCTTTCGGCTTTGGCCGAGATTGAAAACTTCTTCCAGTGCCACTTTGTCTTCCCTTTCTTGACTCTACTCCTCTTCCTCTAGGAGTATATTGTCTGACAGAGCCTTGGATTTACCAAATGAGTGATTTGCTTGCACTCTCTTTGTTTTTATTTGTCGCACACTTCCAGGCTTTTTTCCCAGTACAACTCCCAGGCTTGAGTCAAGGTCATTCCTTCAAGTAGCCTTCAGCTTCCAAGGTTTGAAATTCTTCCATGGATCTGGGCTTAGATCCTGCATTCGACATTACTTCTTTGGGGGGCTTTATCATGACGTTTTCTAATCCTGCTAGTAGACCACCATGCTGCTTCAATAGTTCTTCCACTCTTGCTGACGTATTCTCAGCTACCTTTTCAAATGCAGCTTCGATGACCTTTCTCTTATCTTTCATGGCCACTGCAGCTTTCTCGATAGGTAATCTTACGGGTAGCTTGCTGAGAATATCAGCTGTGACTTGACCTAGCTGAGAGGTTTCAGCGAACATCAACTTCATATCCTTCGAACTTCTTTCCCCCTCAGCTGCTTCGCCTTCCTTCAGTTTTTCTTCTTTCAAGCCCTTGAGGGACTCCTATTCCCCCTTTTTGGCATCATTAAAGGAGAGAGGTATCCCAGGAAACATCCCACTAAGGATAAAGTCCAGTCGGCTGATAGTGGAGTTGTGTTTGGAGTCGGCTGCATCATACATTGTACGAGATTCTGAGCGTGTTGCCTCAGACTCGGCTGAGACTATCTTCATTTCAACCATGAGAAGACTGATCTCATTCATGGAATTTTCGAGTCTGGTTATTTCATTCTTGTGGAAATGTTACAACAGCTCCATTTCCGACTTATGGGACTGATTGATCCTTTTGATGTACTCCTTCATTCTCTTCTGATATGCTGAATTATCCGCACTCCACAACAGCATTTTCGCAAACAATGCTTTAAAGTAGCGGACTTGCTCAGATCTCATAGTTCTCTTCTATGCAACCCATTCCCTGATGCGCACAATAATCCCTCTTAAATCAGCTGTGAGGGTGGCATTACGATTGTCCAGACTATGTCTAAGGATGCTTGATGGCGTTCCACCTTCTCAATCTCTTCACAGTTAGCCTTAAAAGCTTTCCGGACTTGGCTGCTGGCCATTCTGCATCAAAATCAAAGTTCATTAGAACAATCATATCCGAGGGGATGACTGGCTCTTTGTGCACTGTATATTTCCTTAATTCTCTGGAAGATTCAGCTTCTAAGTCTGGCAATTCAATGGTGAAAGGAAATTCTTCCTCAAAAACATCATTGCGAAAAAAGGGGATATCCGAGTCTTTTGCTTGCGTCGTCTTTCCTTATTCTGGATGAGTGGATTCGGCTCTTGATGCCTCAGCTGCGATAGATTCATCGGTAGTGGTCACAACTGTGGGAGGCTATGACTGAGCTGAAGGAGTCGTTCTGCTGCAGCTGTGAGAGCCTGTGCAGATGACTCGGTTCCAGCTGGGGCAATTGAGATGTTTTGCCCAGCTGACTGAGCCCCAGCTGTCTCAACAGCTTCCTCAGTCTCAGTGGATTTTTTCAATTGAGTTATCTTGTCCTCAACTATTTCATCAGCTTCATCGGAGGATGATGAGACCTGTGGAGTTGGCTCATCATCAAAACTAAATCTCATAGGAGCCGTCTTTTCACTGACTTGGCTCTGATATTTGTGAACATCCTTTGAGATTTGGGTGGACTCTGCTTCATCTTCTGATCCCAAAAATGATGTGTCAATGTTTTCTTGGGAGTCTTGAAGGGCACCAATGACTTCATCTGTGGCAACACCTTCGACCAGAAGAATGTTCTCAACAACTACATCCTTATCCTTACCTAGGGAAGTCTCAACCTCCCCAAGGCCTTCAATACCCTTAGCAGTCTCAACTGCAGCAGGGCCTTCTGCATTCCCTTCGACAAACTCAGCTGTCTAAGGGTCTTGGACGTTGGCATCCAGAGGAGTCTCAACCCCTTGGATTGCATTTTCATAGCCCACAGAGTGTTAACTCCCAGGGCTTCACCATCCTATGCCTCAGCTGCATCATCAGTGTCATCAGCCTTCAGAGCAGTAGACATTTCACCTGAGACAGACTTAACTGTCCGAGCTTCGTCAATGTCACTCTGCTATTTTTCAGATTCTTTCTCACCATCGCCTCCAAACTTCATTGATGTGTCTCCCACATCAACCTCCAACCTAGTTTTGGTGGAGAGAGTTTCCCCCTCAGCTGGCACACCAGCTGAGTCACTGATTGTGAGGTCACTCTGCTCCAGAGACATGGCTTTGTCCATTGAGTGCTCAGCCGCCGGGGCAGGTGTGAGAACACCTTCTTCAGGGGTTGGATCAGCTTGGGTGCCCAACTTCCCAGCTTCATCGCCAGCTCCCTTGGAGCCATCCTCTGATTGCACGGGGGACGTGGCTGCAACAATGTCTGATGCAATTTTCTGCGCCACTCCCAAGGGATCAGTTTGCAGAAGCGTTTGGGAGGACTCTCCTGGACCTTCCAATAAACTAAGTTCATTCATGGTTCTGGATTTCTTCAAAGCTTCTTTGCATGTCGACTTCTCATTTGCACTGGATCCAAATCTTCATCGCTGTCTGAGAGCAAATCAAGATGCGTGTGAGTATGCTCTAGAGAGCCTGTAAATTGGCACATCTTGGATTTCTCCAAGGTTTGGGCTTGCTCGGCAGCTCGCTCCTTTTCTTACTCTTTGAGAATGCGAAGGATGTATAAACAATTTTCTTTATTTAGGGCAGATCGGACATCATTTACGCACTCGAATCGGAGGAGCTCTTCTTCTTCTTCAATGAACTCAGGGCGAGTGAACTGTGCCTTTGAGTGATCCAACTTCCATGTTTCCATTCTCTTAAGAGTTGTTGAATATCTGGATAAACTGGAGAATACATGATCACATCATCATCATCATCATCATCATCTTTCACCTCTAGTTTCCGGAATGGGAGGTAAGAGACCTTGCTCTTCCTCAGATGCAGCAACATCAGTTATAGGAGGGGAGACAATTCTCTCAACATTTGGCTCAGTTGTCTCAGCTTCTTCGCTTTCCTCAGTTGTCTTCCTCACAGCTGGGTCTTCGATTGATCTCTGCTGATCATCATCAGCAGACTGCATCACATCATCAACAATTTCCGGAGACTGCTCTTTTTGATCACCAGCAGTCTCAGTTTCTTTCTCCGACTGAGTACCAGATTCAACTGTCTTATGCAACTCAGATTGCTTGAACAACCTTCTCTTCTTGGGACGAACCAGTAGAACTTCTGGTTCAATCTCAGCAGATTCATCAGAAGTAGGGACTTGGGCACTCTTCTTAGAGGCAACTGCCTTTTTGGGCTTGGCAGTCCTCTTTTTCTTTACGACTGGAGAAAGGATTTGAGGATCCTTCTTAGTCTCTGCTGCCGGGGAAGGAGTCTCGGCTGCTCGGGCAGGTGACTCGGCTACAGGGGCAGGAGCTTTCTTTGGCTTGGCTGTGGGGGCAAGAGAGGGCTTGGATGCCACAACTCTCTTCTTTGGGGAGGGGTCTCAGTTGTGTATTCAGGGTCAGCTGATTCCCCCTCACTTGTATCGGATTTCTTAGCATGAGCTCTCTTCTGGGCACCGGAGAGATTTGCCCTGAACTTCTTCTTGTTCACGTGGAAAGGCTTGCCATGGCGAAGTGCAATGCCCTTTACCTCCATAAGATGGCCAATCACAAGGCCGTAGCCCAATGAGCATCCAAAGGAATCATCCTTCTTGAAGGTCCTGTTCAGCATATTCTGGAAGAGTCTGCTGTAAACAGACTCAGCTCGGTTAACCTTCTTTCCTTGCATGATCACAACCATTACGATCAGCTCAGTTTTGGACAGCTGATTGAAGCTTCCAAATTTCATGTCTACACATTTCGAAACTACGTCTATCAGCTTGTGATAGTCGTCCTTCAACAGTTCCTTCTTGGCCGTGTAGACCACTTTCGCAGCATACTCAGGCTTGGCAACTTCCTTCCAAGTAGCAGCTAAGTTGACATCAGCCTCATAGATCTCCTTCAAGCCCTCTGAGGGCAACAAACAGTGCTCAGCAAGGTCTTTTGCACTGAGTTTTATGACCTTGCTGTGGACGGAAGATTTGATTTCATCGTCCTGCACTTCTTCATTAACGTAGAACATTGCTACCTCTTCAAGGTATGTGTGAGAGTATTCCATCGTCAAAAATCCTTCAGACCGGACTTTTCCAACATCTCAGCTATTTTCTGAACCAGGGTTTCATCGACACCCGGTTTGATCATCCCTTCAAAATCCATAGAAGCACCAGTGTGGATTTGCTTTGAGAGTTTCACAAAATCGTACTTTGGGGCCATTTTTAGACATTTCTACCGATTGAAATAAGATAAACTTGCTTTAGAAAGACTAGGGTTTGCACAAGGTTTTAGAGAGAAAATGCTTCATTTGCCTGAAGATGAACATTTTGCGTGAGGAGAGAGAAATGCAAAGTTCCGTATATAAAGGTCGTGAAAGGACATATTTTCGATTATGAAATCTTTGATCAAAATCAACGGCTGAGATTAGAATGTCAAAACTGCATTTTTTTCCCCGCATTAAATACAACAACATTTATATCCAATCATATGGCTTACTGTGCAGCTTTTATTGTGACTGTCATTATTACGCTGACATCATCCTTAAAAACAATCCCGCTCAATTAAAATGACTGTGTTCTTGCCACTTAGCTCATAAATGATTTAACTTATATCCAAAGTGACTTAACTCTGCTTCTCTCTTCTCATGAAGCAACTCGACTGTCAGCTAACTTAATATAGCTGATTTCCCGATAAGGCTGTTTCACTTGGCTGAAATGTGAAACTTGATCTGCTTTTATTTTCTCATATTCTTTCTCTGTTGATTTAGTGTTCTGAGTGTACTAACTCAGCTCAATTAACCCTAACTCATTTTTGAGTTCTTCAAATCTTGATTCACATAGAGGCTTTGTGAATATATCAGCTAACTGTTTATCAGTTGAGATGTATTCCAAGGTAATGTGTTTCTTTTCAACATGATCTCTTATGAAATGATATCTGACATCAATGTGCTTTGTTCTGGAATTCAACATAGGATTCTGAGTGATTGCAATAGCACTAGTGTTATCACACATAATTGGAATTTCTCTTTCTTCAATATCATAATCTCTTAGTTGTTGTCTCATCCATAAGACTTGGGCACAACAACTGCCCGCAGCTATGTACTCTGCTTCAACTGTTGATGTGGCAAATGAATTTTGTTTCTTACTGAACCAAGAAACCAATCTATTTCCAAGCATTTGACATGTACCTGAGGTACTCTTCATGTCAAGTATACATCCAAGATAGTAGTCCGAGTCGAGTAACCAAACAAACTTGAATCAACTTCCTGGCATCCCTTCAAATATCTTGGGATTCTCTTAGGCTGCGATCATGTGTGGCTCTCCTTTGGTGCAAATTGAAATCTTGCACATCTTGTTTGATAAATGGTTTTATCATGATTTTGATGATTTTGTTTTTATACCAAAACAATGGTTTTAAAGGTTGTCCAAATACTCCTAAATGATTTAAAATGGTTTTAATATTTTCCGGAAGTATTTCTTCAAGTTTTATTTTCGACAAAAATTGGACAACACAGTTAATGATTTTGTATCAATGGGTTTTTACATCCAAACTATGTTTTCAAATGTTGTCTAAATACTCACGATCGGTCTAAAATGTTTTTACTATTTTTTGGAGTATTTCTTGAAGTTTATTTTCGATATAAAATTTGACAACACTTTTGTTTTGAGGTCAACCGATCGCCGTATAGGGCAACCCGTACCTGAAAGTTGTGCAAAACAGAAAACTTCATGTTTGCCGAAAATGGTGAGGGTGACCGGTCACCCTATAGGGTGATCGGTCACCCTATAGGGCGACCGGTGACGTCGACCGGTCGACCTATAGGGCCACAGGTACCTGAAGGTTGGTAAAAATTTGCAAACTTTTCTGTTTCGATTTGTTGAAGAGGGCAATCGGGTGGACCCTAGGGTGACCGGTCGGACCCCCCGTCGACCGGTCCCCTGTGTAAAAATGTGTTCTTATTTTCAAACGTCTATTTGTGCACGACTGGTTGCCCTAATGTTTGACAGGAAAATTCTAACCGTTGTGCAGCAGGACAACTTTTCCCTAAATTGTGGGATTGATTTCTAACAGCTATAATCTTGATTTTAATTGCAATTTTTTTGTAGATATCAGATTCCAAGAGGAGCCTATCAATGATCAATCATCTCCTATAAATAGAGGAAGATTTGAAGCACAACAAGAAGAGAGAACAACACAACACAACAAGATATACTCAAGCAAACACTTGGTCTTTTATTGTTATTATTCTTGTTGTGATTTGCCTAGCTTATCACTTTCACATCCTTGAGGTCTAGGCTATTCTTGATTACACTTGCACTCAATTGTATAATTCATTATCGAGTTGTAATCTTGGATTTTTGGGTAATCATTCAACACAAGATATCCTTGTGAGTGTTCTTGTGGTAAGAACACACTTGGGTGATCTTGGTGTTAGGTGTGAGAAGATTGTGGTAATCTTCTTATTGAGGTGTTGAAGAATTTGGTATTCTTCAAGGTTGAAGATTGTGGTAATCTTCACAAGGTGCCGTTGGAGATTATGGTAGTCTCAAAGGTGGTGTTGAAGAAGAGTGTGGTGCTCTTCAAGGTGTTGTAAGTTGGTGTTGTATTAATTTTGGTAATTAATAAAATCTTTTTTCTTTTTGAAATCCATCCCTGGATATACTGGGGTGGTAGAGGATTAGGCCCTAGGTGGGTTGAACCTCTATAAATCGACGTGTGTTGTTTACATTCCGCACCTTTATTATTGTCTTTGAGCTTTCGGTTCGAAAAAGAGGGTAAAATCGAAAAGTTGGAGATAATCTATTCACCCCCCTCTAGATTATCGTAGCCGCTTGGACTTACAAGTGGTATCAGAGACAAACTCTTTGGCAAGCTCGTTTCACATCGCGAGTGAAGAGGAACGATCGTCGGCTACGAACGAAGCTCACCTTTCCGGCACCTCCACCACCAAGCCACCTCGGTTTGATTCCAAAAATTTTATATTTTGGAAAGAAAGAATGGAATGTTATTTACAAGGTTGCGGGTTTGATATTTGGAACACCCTCATAAATGGAGAATCCATTCCGATGATATACACACCACACACCTCCAAAGGCCTCAAAGAGCTAAACGATGAAGAGAAGAAAATCATCTCCTTAAACGGTAAAGCTCTCAATATTTTGTATTGTTCATTTACTAATTTGGAATATGAACATATTGTAGGAATTCGATCGGCACATGAAGTATGGCAAAAATTAGAAGCCATCTATGGAGTATTTGCAAATGAAAGGAGTCAAACAAAAGCATCTACTTCTCAAAGGGATACAAGTTCAAATCTAAGGAACAAGCCTCTTACAACTACCAACTATGAAGAAGTTGAACATTGTCTTATGGGCATCGAAGAAGAAAACGAGGTATGTCTTAAACCCTCTACTTCCTATGATATTGTTATTCAAAATGATTATAGTGATTTGCAAAATGATTTTGATGATCTTCAAAATGAATTCCAAAATTTACTTGTTAAGTACAAAAATTTGAAAAAGGAATTCAATGTTTTGAAAAATGAAAAGGATAGTTTATTTACTTCATATGAATCACTATCATGTGCTCACACCACCACACTTGACAAGGATATTAATTGCATGAAAAATGATTTATCAAAATCCAACTTGAGTACCAATAAATTGCCCAATGTTGTGAATGTTTATGATTGTGATAATTTGAAGAGTAAACTTGATCATGAGCCTAATGGTATAAATCATATGAAAAGGAATCGAGTTCCTATGCATATTAGTGATGTTACTTGCTTTTATTGCGGTAAGAAGGGTCATACGGTAAATACTTGTCGGGCTAGAAATAGCTCTAATTATTGTTGGAGACCTAAAAGTCTCAAAGCTAATCCTAAAGGACCCAAACACTTGAGGGTACCACAAAATAATGTTGTATTAGGTACCCGGCGAAATAATGATCGGAGAAAAGTTATACCGCCAAGAAGACATCAAATGACCGCGTCATTTGATCAAAGAAGGAGAAAACATTTTTAACAAAGCCAATTTCCAAGAAGAGGATATAATCAAAAATGGGAAGAACACAATCCTTGGAAATGGCAAAGACATCATCAACAAGATGATTTTCAAAGAAGAAGAGACCATCAACAATGGGAAGGTAACAAACCTTGGAAATGGAGTTATCAAAGTAGCCATCATCAACAAAGTGACTTCTCAAGGGGAAGATATCATCAACAATGGGAAAGACACAACCCATGGAAACGGCGTAATTGGTAAACCGTATCTCCCCATTTAAATATGCATTTTATTTTATTTCTATGCATGTTTTTATTTGTGTCTTAATTGCAAAATGAGTTTTCATGTATTTAATTTTAAATTAAGGTCTTCAAAAACTTATTTGTATTTTTAAAACCTTTTGAAAAAGGAGATCTTACATGTTGTTTTTAAAACTCTTGTGCATTTTTGTAGACTAAAGTGTATCATCATCTCTTATGGATTTTTATGGCATGAGCTTACTTGTGATATCTCTTAGCCTACACTTTTATCATTATGACTTGTGCTAGATTTGTTTTAAGAATTGTGTAGGATTTACATATTTTCACAAATGACCATTTATGTCATTACTTGTCAAGAAAGACATAAATTATCGAGGTACGTTTACTTGTGTTATTCTTACTCTTATAGACTCGATATATGTATTGCCATGTGCCTATGTGCTTGCTTTTCATAGTATTTCATACAAGTGCCATTAAGAGGATTTTTAGATTTTTTGAAAGGCACTATTCGATATTTGATTGCACATATTTGCTTTGTCAACTCTTGTTCAAATACTTCTTTTAAATGAGGTCTCAACTATATGCTATCGGATTTTCAAATTTCAAAAGAGACCTTTGTAGCTTTCTTAAGCTTATTTGAACTTGCATGATTTATTAGACTCTTGATGATCTTCTAAATGCATAGTATGTGTTTCTTGCTTCATGGTCTATAGATATAGTGTCTATTTCTACTATGCGCTTATGCAAGATATTTTGTGATTGATGATTGAGGCATGTTTTCACACTTGGGCTATTTTTTCTTGCTTATATAAGCGATGCTATTAATGAGTTTGTTAAGTTGTGTAGATGAGAAATGAAGTACTCCAAATATTAGTTACCTCAAAATATTTGGATGTAAATGTTCTATTATGAACACCTTAGATCAATTGGATGCCCTATGATGATAGTGATGAAGAAGACAAAAAGGGTATTCTTGAACAAACTCGATGACCAAGGCAACATTGGTCGAACTAAGGCGAGGTTAGTAGCTTGAAGGTATTTTCAAGAAGAAGGTAATTGATTTTGATGTAACATTTGCACTCATAGCACATTTAGTAGCTATTTGCATTTTACTTGCCCATTCTTGTTTTAAGAAAATTTCAAGCTTTACCAAATGGATGTTAAATCCAATTTTCTCAATGGTTTTATTCAAGAAGAAGTCTATGTAAAACAACCTCCGGTGTTTAAAATTTTTTCTAGGCCAAATGATTTTTATAAAAGGCCAGGTGTGGTTTAAAACAAGTACCCCATGTATGGTATGATAGACTTAGCTATTTTTTCTAAATGTTTTTACAAGAGGTAAAGTTGATAAAACTCTTTGTTTTTGAAAAAGGGCAAGATTGTTTACTTTTGCAAATTTATGTTGATAATATTTTTCGTGCTACTAATGAATATTTTGTGCAAGATATTTTTCTAAGTCAATGAAAGGTGAATCTAAGATGATAATGATGAGGGAAGCTCAATCTCTTCATTGGAATTCAAATTCAACAATACCAAGAAGGTGGTTATATTCCACACTCAAAGTATAGAAAAGAAGAAATAAAGAACCATTTCAACCTATATGGCTACAAATGAGAAAATTGACAAAGGTTGAGAAAGGCATATCGACCGACAAACAAATTCGAGGTATGTTTTCTTGTATTATTCCTATAGACTCGACATTTTATATGCCTTATGTCTATATGCTCGACTTCAAAAACTATCCCAACGAATCTCATTAAAGTGCCGTTAAAAGAAATTTTCAAATATTTGAAGGCACTTCTTCTTATGACTTGTTGTATCCAAAGTATTTAAACGTTCTTATTTTTCCGGGATAACAAGTTCGGTGTTTGCAATTTCTCAAAATATTGGTTCGTCATAATTGAACTAAAAATATTGAGATTCGATATAATTTTTAAGGGATTGCGATTTTAACAAAAAAAAACTTGAGATGAGTTTAATTTCGTTTCAAGAATAACTCGCGGACTTTTTAATCGTCAACCGCCGAGTCTTTTTATCTCATTTCGAGCTTGATTAAGACATAATGTATATTGAATAAGGTCTACGTTTGCATTTTGCACGTTTTTAAAACTTAGGGGCGAAAAATCAGATTTTTGGATCAAACTTCGGAATTTTCAAAACAAAAAGAAGCAGTGGGCTGAAGAAGCTGAGGCCGACCGGTCGCCCTACCCTCCGACCGGCCCCATTGACCCCTCCAACCTATTACCACTTTGCTGATTTTTCAAATAAAATGCTTTCTCGTTTCCCAGGACTTGGCATTTTGGCGTTTTTCTTCCTTTCTTCGTCCCCTTTGTCATTTGCACACACAATTCACTCCAAATGAGTTTTGTTGCATAAATTATATATTTTGGGGATTATCTAGCTCAACTATCATCATCATTGCTCATCTTTACCGATCGAATGGTAAGAATTTCACTCTCTTTAGCTCAATTGGGTTGAACCCTTGAGAACTTGGTTTAAATGTATATTTCTTGATGAAAATTATATATGTTTGTGATGAGCTTATTGATTGTTGATGAATGATATTTGTTAAATTGCATTTGGTGATGAAAAAAAAAAACCTGGCTTGATTACATTTACAAGGGCTATATATATCTCTTTCTAATTTTGACGCCCGTCAAGTGTTCGATAAAATGTTTCAATGAAAAATTCATCACCTACATGATTCTCTCGATTTCAAAAGTCTTATATATTTATAGAGATCATGTTTTGCTTATCAAATGATCTTTCATAAGCTTCTACAAGTCGTATGATTCGACTCTTCTCTCCCATTTGGCCTATAAGCTTCATTGTTCAAATAGCTCGATACATCGGTTAAGTTGCGCACTTTGATATGATTATATGATGTTTTTATTGTGCTAACATTCTTTTTGATGATTCCAAATGGGGAGAAACAGGTTATAAGCTCATTAGCTCATAAAAGCTAAGTTAAGCTAAACAAAAGAAGCTATAAGCTATGACTTCCTAAAGTCATAAGTTGTGCATTATACTTAGTCCAATTATTGTATGATGGACTCATATACTTGTCTAATGATGGTTTGTTGACAGGGGGAGCTTATAAGCTCTTGTACTTAAGTTCAATATGTAAAAGCTAAAGCTTTTAGCTTGTGGTTGATTGCTTTTACATTACTCTTGTTGTGCATATTGATAGGGGGAGCTTTTGCTATATATGTTTGAATATCTCTACTCCCATCCTTGTGTTTATATTGCGTGGAATGTTGTCGCTCACAATGGATAGTTCATTTTTACCGGTAAAATTGTTTTGTTTTCAAAATCAACCTCGTTAAAATTGTTTTGGTTTGTAATCATCAAAAAAGGGGAGATTGTTTGATAAATGGTTTTATCATGATTTTGATGATTTTGTTTTTATACCAAAACAATGGTTTTAAAGGATGTCCAAATACTCCTAAATGATTTAAAATGGTTTTAATATTTTCCGGAGTATTTCTTCAAGTTTTATTTTTGACAAAAATTGGACAACACAGTTAATGATTTTGTATCAATGGGTTTTTACATCCAAACTATGTTTTCAAATGTTGTCTAAATACTCCTGATCGGTCTAAAAGGTTTTTACTATTTTTTGGAGTATTTCTTGAAGTTTATTTTCGATATAAAATTGGACAACACTTTTGTTTTGAGGTCAACCGGTTGCAGTATAGGGCAACCCGTACCTGAACGTTGTGCAAAACAAAAACTTCATGTTTGCAGAAAATGGTGAGGGTGACCGATCACCCTATAGGGCGACCGGTGACATCGACCGGTCGACCTATAGGGCCACCGGTACCTGAAGGTTGGTTAAAATCTACAAACTTCTCTGTTTTGATTTTTTGAAGAGGGCAACCGGTTGGACCCTAGGGTGACCGGTTGGACCCTCCGTCGATCGGTCGCCCTGTGTAAAAATGTGTTCTTATTTTCAAACGTCTATTTGTGCGCGACCGGTTGCCCTAATGTTTGACAGCAAAATTCTAACCGTTGTGCAACAGACAACTTTTCCCTAAATTGTGGGATTGATTTCTAACAGCTATAATCTTGATTTTAATTGCAATTTTTTGTAGATATCAGATTCCAAGAGGAGCCTATCAATGATCAATCATCTCCTATAAATAAAGGAAGATTTGAAGCACAACAAGAAGAGAGAACAACACAACACAACAAGATATACTCAAGCAAACACTTGGTCTTTCATTGTTATTATTCTTGTTGTAATTTGCCTAGCTTATCACTTTCACATCCTTGAGGTCTAGGCTATTCTTGATTACACTTGCACTCAATTGTATAATTCATTATCGAGTTGTAATCTTGGATTTTTGGGTAATCATTCAACACAAGATATCCTTGTGAGTGTTCTTGTGGTAAGAACACACTTGGGTAATCTAGGTGTTAGGTGTGAGAAGATTGTGGTTATCTTCTTGTTGAGGTGTTGAAGATTGTGGTAATCTTCACAAGGTGCCGTTGGAGATTGTGGTAATCTTCAAGAGAGATTGTGGTAATCTCAAAGGTGGTGTTGAAGAAGAGTGTGGTGCTCTTCATGTTAGTGTTGTAATGATCTTGGTGTTGAATTAATTTTGAAGTAATTAATAAAATCTTTTTCTTTTTGAAATTTATCCTTTAAAATATTACGGTTAACTGGTAAAGGATTAGGGACAACTAAGGTGGGTTGAACCTCTCAAATCGATGTGTTGTTTACATTCCGCACCTTTATTATTGTCTTTGAGCTTTTATCGTGGTTCAAAAAAACATCCTTTGAGGGTTTTAAAATTGTTTTAAAAGATATTAGATAATCTTATTCACCCCCTTGGATAGCAAATAAGTTTATCGCGCTGTAATGTAAGACTTAAATACACCTGACACAACTTTTTATAGAGGTTCGCAGATGGTGATGTCTTCTAATCCTCTCTTCCCCAACTCCTGGAGGAATCCACTATGATGTTAGATGTGGTAATGATCTTGCAGTCCCAAGGGTGTGAGTAAGGTTTAGAAGGGGGTGGGTTGAATAAACCTTACCAACTTTTCGATTTTAGTCCTTTTAAAATATTACGAGTTAACTCAAACAATTGTGTCCTTAAGGGACAACTAAGTTAGTTATTCAAATTTCGAGTTAGCCACTTTCAGCCGATGGATCGATAGAGTTTGTTGATAGAATAACTCGAGTTGTTTAACCCGAACCTTAACTTGGTAACCTGTTTGGTTTTATCATTTTATAAGACTTAACATCCTTTGAATTGTTTTAAACTTGTTTTAACACTTGATTTTAGCACTTGGTTATTAATCAAGGTCGTTGGATAGCAAATAAGTTTATCATTGAACTAAGATAGTAATGTAAGTATGCATATAAGTAAATGTTGTTGTGGAAAAATAAATGACACAAAAACACAAGATTTTTATAGAGGTTCGAAGATGGGGTAATTCTTCTAATCCTCTCTTCCCCAACTCCTCAAAGGAGGAATCCACTATGTAAAAGATCTATTTACAATGTGGTCATGCTAGTATCTCTACTCAGAGACAACCTTGGTCACACAAATATTCACAAACCTTCAAATATTCATGTCAAGTTCTCAAGATCTAATATTGAAACTCTTCTTATGAATCAATATATCAAACAAGTTAAATCATTGGCCAAATGATAAAACAAGAATAAGAACAAAGTACTCAAATAGGCTTCAAGACAATAACTTCAACTAAGATTAAAACATTCAACAAGAGTTCAATTAATCTACAAAACTAAATCACAAGAAGTTGCTACTTCAACTCACTTTCTCAAGCTCATAGATTTGATCACGAAGCCCTCCAATAACTTGACACACAAGAAGTTTAGTTCGACAAATAAACCTTCCTACAATCCTCCTAAAATGAAAGAAAGTAAAGTAGAATCTTTTGATTCTTCAAAAGTTTCCTCTTCAACTCCGTTTGAAGTTGTCTTTCCTTCATGAAGTTGATGTATTTCTTGTGATGGATCGATTTCCTTCAGTTTTATAACCCCACAAAGATCCAAGAAAAAGGTAGGCTTGAGGATTTGCTTGAATACACTTGAGAATATTGCCCGGGTTAATAGCTTGAATATTGCTTGCTTGTTCGTGGTTCGGGACGTAACCTTTTCTCAATGAATTTCCTCATCATTTTATAGTGAACTTTATCAAAATTATGGCCAAAATACGAAACGCTGAAGAGATAAGCTTTGGACGTTTTCAAAAGTCACTTGTGTTTGCTTGGCTTTTCTTGTCTTGGTCCTCAATTACTATGACTTCAATATAATTGGCTCTCAACATTGCTATAAATGACTCAAAATACTCAAAAACAACACAAAACTCAAAATGAATTTGTAAATCAATGGTATAAAACCAAGTGAACACTTGTGTTCGTTGGCTTTTCTTGTCTTGGTCCTCAATCTTGGGTATAGACCCTTCCTCGTATTAAATGAATTTGCGACTTTTCGTGTTCGACACGAGGTGCGGTGCTTCCCATTGGTTTATTCCTTTTGCACGCTTCTGGGATGAGCACTTTAAGACCTGGAAGCATAGAAGTATTACTTATTTAAGTAATGTTCTTGACTTCTGTGCAACGGATTCATTTCAGTTAACTCCTCTTGGCTGCTGCCTTTTTCCCCAGGTGACTTTAGTCTGCTCCAATCATTGGATGACTCATCTGTCACTTTCAACTTGAGACTTGGCTTCTTGAGTTGACTTGACTGACTCTTCACACAGCTGTTCCTCAGCTGATACATCTTCAGTCGAGTTCTTGATCTTCTTTCTTGGCCATACTCAGCTGTTCCACAGCGAAGTCTTCACTTCAGTCTTCAGTTGACTTCTTGTATTTCCAGGCGTAGCTGACTTGACTCAGCTTTTCCAGCCCTATCTATTACAATGTAAATTACAAGGAAAATGGGGTGCCAACTTCCTAGTTTAAGTTTTATATGGCATTCATCAAAATCTATAAAATAAATTTCCCAACAATTTTCCCCTTTCGATGATGCCAAAACTTAAAAACATTAAACAACATATAAACAGCAAAGATACATGCAGACAATGCAGTAACAAAGAATGTATGCGTGGAATAGATCGTTTTATTGATCATAACATTCTTGTCCTTTACATAGCTGTTTACATTTGGTATCATAGAGCATTCTATATCAAAGGAACAATACACATCTATGCTAAGATACTAGAATAAGTACAAAGTGAAAAAATTACAGAAAACTTCACTAAGTATACAGATGACTTACAAAAGTGTATTTACACAAGTAAAATACATGAAGGGTTCGCAGCAACACTTCATCACCTTCGCTGCCTCCTTCTTTCTTCTTCAGCTCTGTCGAAGTCATCAGCTCTGTTCCTTTTTCTTCTTCTTCCTCAGCTCTCTTCTTCTTCTCATAGGCTCTCTTCGCAACATCATCATTTCGCTTCCTCTCGAGCCATAGCTGAGTTTGTCTTTCATTTTCCTATTCCTGTCTTTTCACGGCCTCAACATTCTTCCTTGCCACTTCTAGATTTGCCACTTCATCATACCCAGCCTAGTAGATCCTCCCCTTCTTTTCGGGATCTACATGACCCTGCTAAGGGGTTTCAGCTATCATTAACGTCAAATCCTTCGAACGTTCCCCCTCAGCTATTTTTCCCTTCTTCTCAGCTGTCATCATCTTAGCTGCAGATTCTTTCAATTTTTCTTCTTTTAAACTCCTTAGGGATTCCTCTTCCCCCTTTTTGGCATCATCAAAGGAAAGAGGGACCCCATGGAACATGCCTGCGAGCATAAAGTCGAATCTGCTGAGAGCGGAATTCTATTTGGAGTCTGCTATTGCATAAGCTGTTCGAAATTCTGAGCGAGTAGCCTTGGACTCGTCTACCACCAACTTCATTTCAGCCATGATAAGGCTGAATTTATCATTCATTGAGTTCTCAATGTGTAGAATTTATTTTCTCTGGAATTCTTGCAACAACTCCATTTCTGTTTTGTGAGATGCATGCAACCTTTTGATGTATGCATGTATCCTTTGCTTAATATCAGCATTGTCGGTCATCCAGACGAGCATTCTACCATATAATGCTTGGAAATAACAAACTTGCTCGATTCGCATGGCAGAATGCTGTTGAGACCATTCTCGGATCCATACCACTATCCCTCTCAAATCTGCTGTGGGGGTAGCGTCCCTGTTGTCCAATCTTAAGTCGAGTGAGGCCTGATGTCTTTCGATCTTCTTAATCTCTTCACAGATCTTCTTGAAGATTTCACGAAATTCAGTTGTTTCACTTGATTCATCTGCAGGCCACTCTTCAGCAAAGTTGAACTCGGCTGGAACAATTGTGTCAGTAGAGATGATTGGATCTTCTCTCACAAAGAATCTTTGTTGCTCAGCAGCGGTCTCTTCTTCCAAATCTAGTAGGATCAGCGTGAAAGGGAATACCTTTGGAAAGACATCATCACTCACATATGAGATTGTTTGTGAGGGTTGTGCCTGTGATGATTCAGCTTTTGGTACCTCAGCTGCGATGGCTTCATCGGCAGTGGTCACAGCTATGGGAGCTTGTGACAGAGCTGGGGTAGTCGTTACTGCTGCAGCTGTGGGAGCCTGCGCAGTTGACTCGATTTCAGCCGGGTCTATTGTATGGCTTTGCCCAGCGGACTGAGCCTCGGCTGTCTTAACAACGTCTTCGGTCTTAGTGGATTTTTCTAAGTGAATAACCGGTTCCTCTACTGCATCATCAGCGTCATCAGATGATGATGAGATCTGTGGGCTTGGATCATCATCGAAATTAAACTTTTGATGAGCAACTTTGTCACTTGGATGGCTCGTAGTCTTGAGAACATCCTCAGTTGGGTCCTTTGGATCTACAACTGGAGTGGACTCCGCTTCATCTTCAGACCCCAAGAATGATGTATCATGGTTCTCCTGGGAGTCATGAAGTGCGCTTATCTCCTCTTCTATTTCAGCGCATTGAACAAGAGGAATGTTCTGAGTCTCTTGAGCTTTACCGAGGGAAGTCTCAACCTCCCTTGGGCCTTCAATACCTCCAGCAGTCTCAACTGCTGCGAGGCCTTCAATGTTCCCTTCGACAGTCGCAGCTGTCTTAGGGTCTTCGGCGTTGGCATCCATAAAAAGTTTCAACCCCTAGGATTACACTTTCATTGCCCAGAGTGTTAACTCCCGGGGCATCTCCATCCTTTGCCTCAACTGTAAGAACAGTGTCGTTGGCCTTCAGAGCAGCTGACATTTCAGTTGGGACAGACTCAACTGTCCGAGCTTCATCAATGTCACTCTGTTGTGGTTCTTTTTCAGTTTCCACTTCGCCTCCTTTCATCAAGTTTGAGTCATCCACAACAACCTCGAACCCTGCTGTGGTGGAGTGAGTTTCCCACTCAGCTGGCACACCAGCTGAGTGACTAAGGGTGGGGTCACTCTTCTCCAGACTCGCGGCTTCTTCCGTTGAGTGCTCAGCCGCTGAGGCAGGTGGTAAAACACCTTCTTCAGGGATTGGCTCAACTTGGGTGCCCAAAATCCCATTTTCATTTCCAATTCCCTTGGACCCATCATCCGATTGCACCAGGGACGTGGCTGCAGCTATGTCTGAGGCAATCTGCTACACCACTCCCAATGGGTCGATTTGCAGGAGAGATTGTGAGGATTCTCCTGGACCTTCAAATAGTTGTTGCTCATGCAACTGCCTGGATTCTCTCATTGCTTGCTGCATGTCTGACTTTTCTGCGGCAGCAGTGGGATCCTCATCACTCTCTGAGTATATATCTAGATGTGTAAGAGTGTGAGATGGAGAGTTTGTGAATTCACACATCTTGGCTTTTTCTAGGACACGGGCTTCCTCCTCAGCTTTGTCTTTCTCATCTGCTTTAATGATGCGGAGGATATCCATACAGTTATCTTCGTCAAGGGCCTGTCGAACAATCGAGACCCCAAGAAATCGAAGCAACTCTTCTTCTTCTTCAATGTACTCAGGGTGAGCGAACTGCACACGTGAGTGATCAAGTTTCCATGCCCCCACTCTCATAGACGTCTCTGGATATCTGGATACAGTGGAGAATACATGACAACATCATCATCCTCATCTTCACCATCTCCTTTCTCCGGGATTGAAGACAAGAGGTTCTGCTCCTCCTCGCCTTCAGCAACATCAGTGGCAGGTGGAGAGATAATTCTTTCAACTATGGGTTCAGTTGTCTCTGCTGCCTCACTATCCTCAGCTGTCTTCTTCACAATTGGGTCTTCAGTAGGCCTCTATTGATCACCCTCAGCAAACTTGGCAGATACATCAATAACTTCGGAGACTGCTCTTCTAGATTATCAGTAGTCTCAACTTGTGACTCCAGCTGAGTAACAGATTCAGATTTATTTTCAAGCTCTGAATGCTTGAACAATCTTCTTCTTTTGGTCCAAATTAGAGGGACTTCTGGTTCATCTTCTTCTGATTCATTGGCGATGGGGGCCAGGGCATCCTTCTTGGAGGGAGCTGCCTTCCTTGGCTTGGCAGTCCTCTTTTTCCATATGGTTGGAGAAGGGATTTAGGTTTCCTTCTTAGCCTCGGCTGCAGGGGTAGGAGACTCGGCTGCACGGGCAAGCGACTCGGCTGTAGGGACAGGTGCATCCTTTTTCTTAGTTGCAGGGGCATCCTTCTTCTTCTGAGCTTTCTTCTTTGGAGGAGGGGTAACAGCTGTGTCCTCGAGTTCAGCTGATTCCCCCTCACTTGTTTCTGCCTTCTTTGCATGGGCTCTCTTCTGGGCACCAGAGAGGTTAGCCCGGAACATCTTCTTGTTGACATGGAATGATTTTCCATGCCGAAGAGAATACTTCTTCACTTCCATCGTTCAAGAATCGAGAATCAAGAGGTTTAGAATAATCATTTTAGGCCAATCACGAGGTCATATCCAAGAGATCCTCCAAAGGATCCATCCTCCTTGAAAGTCTTATTCATTACATTGTTTATTGCTTGTATGATTTATTATGTATTGACAAAAGTCCCCTGTTGTAAGTGGAAGCTCACCTTTCTCACCATTTTTATAATTTTTTAACTTAGGAGTTAACTTTCTTGCCCCGCATGATCGCAATTAAATTTTGGAATTTGAACAAATTTTTATTTTATGACGATCGAATAGTTGATAAAATTTAAATTGTAATGTGATTGACAGCTTAAATGGTTTAAGTTTTATTAAGCCAAACTTCATGTCTACACACTTGGAGACGACATCCATCAACTTATGATAGTCGTCCTTCACACGAACTCGGCTTATCACCGTGTGTAGACCACCTTAGCAAAGACACTCTTCATGTTTGGCTACCTCTTTCCACGCAAAGACAACCAAATCAACATTAGCTTCATTAATCTCCTTCATGCCTTCCGATGGCAACAAATCAACATTAGCTCATTAATCTCCTTCGCAAGGTCCTTAGCATTTATTTTTATGTCCTTGCGGTGGACAGAAGACTTGATCCCTTCGTCCTGCACCTCCACGTTAACATAGAACTGAGCTACCTCCTCGAGATAGGTATGCGCGTACTCCAGGGTCAGAAAAGCCTTGAGACCTGACTTTTCTAGCATTTCAACGATTTTCTTGACAAGGGTTTCATCAGAACCCTGCTTCACCATTCATTCAAAGTCCACTGATGAGCCAGTGTGGACCTGCTTCGATAGTTTTGCAAAGTCGTGCTTTTTTGCCATTTCCAGAGAGTTTCTGACGAATGAAAACGAAAAGCTTGCTTGAAAGATTTTAGGGTTTCAGAGAGAAATTGCCTTACTCTTGGAAGATGTACAGTGCGCGTAAGGTGACAGAAATGAAAAACTTCCGTATATAAGGGACGTGAAGGGACACATTTTTGGATTTTGAATTTGTTGATTAAGATAAATGGCTGAGATTAGCACGTCAATAACGCATTAACTTCATCGCATTTAATGCGGCATCATTTATATCCAATCATATGCTTACTGTGCAGCTTTTTACTGCACCCGTCATTATTACGCTGACATCATCCTTAAAAACATCCCCGCTAATTTAAAATGACTGCGTTTTTGTCACTTATCTCATAAATCACTCAGATATGACTTAACTCTGCTTCTCTCTTTTCATTTGTGACTCAGCTGTCAGCTAACTCGATACAGTTGACTTTCTGATATGGCTGATTTACTCGACTGATGAGTGAAATTTGCTTTTTACTCAACTTTTCATCTTCTATCCTTTCTTATTGAGTCTTCTGAGTGTCAACTCAGCTCAATTAACCCTAGCTCATTCTTAAGCTCTTCAAATCTAGATTCACATAGGGGCTTGGTGAATATGTCAGCTAACTGCTTATTAGTTGAGATATATTCCAAAGTGATGTCTTTCTTTTCAACATGATCTCTTATAAAGTGATATCTGACATCAATGTGCTTTGTTATTGAATGCAACACAGGATTCTGAGTGATTGCAATAGCACTTGTGTTATCACACATAATTGGAATATCTTTTTCTTCAATCTCATAATCTCTCAGCTGCTGTCTCATCCATAAGACTTGGGCACAACAGCTGCCCGCAGCTATGTACTCTACTTCAGCTGTGGATGTGGCTATTGAATTTTGCTTCTTACTAAACCAGGAAACCAATCTATTTCCAAGCATTTGACATGTACCAGAGGTACTTTTCCTGTCAACTCTACATCCAGCATAGTCTGAGTCTGAGTAACCAATAAGCTTGAATCCTCCTTCCTTTGGATACCATAAGCCAACTTCCTGGCATCCCTTCAAATACCTTAGGATTCTCTTAGCTTCAGTCACATGGCTCTCTTTTGGTGTAGATTGAAATCTTGCGCATACACCTACTGCAAAGGTGATGTATGGCCTGCTGGCTGTTAAGTAGAGCAATGATCCAATGAGTGCTCTATATCTGGTCTGATCTACAACCTTGCCATCTGCATCCATGTCCATCTTGACTAATGTGTTCATTTGTATTTTCACAGAAGACTTCTCTTCCATACCAAATTTGTTCATTAAATCTCTGGTGTATTTTGTTTGACTTATGAAGGTTCCATCCTTCAATTGCTTGACTTGAAGTCCTAGGAAGAAAGCTATCTCTCCCATCATGCTCATTTCAAATTTTCCTTGCATGAGGTTTGAGAACTTATCACACAGCTCTTTATTTGTGGATCCAAAAATGATGTCATCCACATATATTTGAACAAGCAGTATACTCTCTTCATCTTGAATTCTGAAGAGTGTTCTGTCCACTTTGCCTTTGGTGAATCCATTGTCAATTAGAAATTGAGACAATGTATCATACCATGCTCTTGGTGCTTGTTTTAATCAATATAATGCTTTCTTGAGCTTGTACACCTTATCTCCAATAGTCTTCTGCTCAAAACCTGGAGTTTGTTCAACATAGACTTCTTCCTCTAGTAGTCCATTTAGAAATGCACTCTTCACATCCATTTGATACACAGTGAAGTTCTTATGTGCAGCATAGGCAAGAAACATCATTATTGCTTCTAATCTTGCAACAAGAGCAAAAGTATCATCAAAATCTATTCCCTCTTCTTGGAAATGCCCTTTGGCTACCAATCTTGCTTTGTTTCTTACCACAGATCCTTCCTCATTCATCTTGTTTCTGAAAACCCATTTTGTGCCAATAATATTTTGATGGGTTGGTCTCTGCACCAATTCCCATACCTTGTTTCTTTCAAACTAATTTAGCTCTTCTTGCATGGCTTGAATCCAATGTGTGTCATCCAATGCTTGAGACACATCTTTTGGCTCTATTTGGGAAATAAAACAAGTGAACATTGCTTCTTGCTGTGCTCTGGATCTGGTTCTTACACCATCTCTAACATCTCCAATAACTAACTATGGGGGATGGTCTCTCAACCATCTCACATCAGGTTGGAGCAAGTCAGCTAGATTCAGCTGTCTCGCAGCTATGTTGTCTTGAACAGCTCTTTCATCGTCATTCAGTTGTAGACTTTTCATCTGTCTTTGAGATTCAACTATCTCATCTTCATCTTGGTTGATTGCTCTTATTTCAGCTTCAACATAAGGACTCTTCTGCATTGTTAGGCTGATTCAGCTTATCAGCAAACTCTTCAATGTCTTCTCCATTCACATTAAGTTCATCAAAGACCACATGGATAGACTCTTCTGTAACCATAGTCCTCTTGTTCAGCACTCTATAGTCCTTACTCTCAGCTGAGTAGCCCAAAAAGATACCTTCATCAGCTTTAACATCAAAAACCTTTAAATTATCTTTGTCATTGTGGTGGATGAAACATTTACATCCAAATATCCTGAAATATCCAACATTTGGCTTTCTCCTTGTCCAAATTTCATAGGGAGTCTTGGTCAGCTGCCTGTTGATCATGCATCTATTTTGAGTTTAGCATGTTGTTAATGGCTTCAGCCCAAAATCTCTTAGGCAATCCATCTTCAGCTAACATGGTCATTGCAGTTTCCTTGAGTGTTCTATTCCTTCTTTCAGCCACTCCATTCTGCTGTGGAATTCTTACAGCTAATAACTCATGAGCAATTCTATTTTTAACACAATACTGAGTTATTATCCCATTGACAAACTCAGTTCCTCTGTCCGATCTTATTTTTATAATGGTTTGACTCTTTTCATTTTGAACTCTTTTCATCAGCTGAGGTAACTTCTGCAAAGTTTCCTTCTTTTTACACATGAAGATTGTCCATATATATCTTGAATAGTCATCTACCACCACTAGGGTGTATTTCTTTCCACTTATGCTGGATGGCTCAACTGGACCAAATAAATCCATATGCAACAGATGTAATATCCTTGTTGAAGAAGGACTTGGCTTATCCTTGAATGAAGAACTTTATTTGCTTTCCCATTTGGCATGCATCACATACACTTTTTTTCTTGTATACTTGAAAGGAGCTGAATGTCTTCTGGAGGTCTCACCCTTATTTCTTTTGTAGTTCTTATTGAAGAACTTGTTGAATCTTTTGTCCATCAGGGCAATTTCCTCCTGGTCTATGGCTTCCTTGGGTTCAACTCTCTTTCCATCATTAGCCATCAATGCAACTGTCTTGGTTACAACTGTCTCCTCTTCCTCTTTCATTCTCAGCTCAAACTCATAGGCTTTGAGATCTGAGAATAGCTCATGATTTGATGTTTTTGAGAGATCCATTGAATGTCTCAGAGCCATAACCTTCATTTCCCATTCAGCTGGGAGGCTTCTCAAGATCTTCATACACATTTCCTTTTGTGTATATTCCTTCCCAAGAGCTGAAAGCTTATTTGTGATTTCAGTGAATCTGGCATCCAGTTGATCCAAGGTTTCACCTGCAAGCATTTTGAAATTTTCAAATTTTTGAACAACAACAATTAATTTATTTTCTTTAATTTGTTCTGATCCTTCACAAATTAAAGCCAGCTTATCCCAAATCTCTTTTGCAGATTTGCAAGATTTGACGACTTTGTTGAACATGACTTTGTGCAACGTCTTGTAGAGTATATCCTTGGCCACATTGTCCAGGTTGTATCTCTTCCTATCCTCATTAGTCCATCCAGTCCTTGGTTTTTCAACCATGGCTGGTCTTGGTTCAGCAATAGGTTCACTTCCTTCTGCTGCAGCTGCTCTTCTTACAGCAGTGTTGACTTTGAGTATTTGCAGTGGCCCATCCTCTATCACAAGACACATTTCATCATGTAATGCAGATAGATGAGCCTGCATGCAAATTTTCCAATCATCAAATTCTTCAACAGTGAACATAGGAATGTGTGTCAGATTTGCTTCCATGATAATAACTTTGCTTAAAATGAAAGATTTTGAAAATACAAGTGTTTAAAAACTTTTTGAAAAGATAGAGATCTAGCTCAGTAACCAGTACGGAAGGCTTAATGAACCAACCGCTCTAATACCACATGTAGGTCCCAAGGGGTGTGAAGTAAGGTTTAGAGGAGGGGGGTTGAATAAACCTTACCAAATTTTTGATTTAGTCCTTTTAAAATAATTCAACAGAGTTGACTCAAACATCTGTGTCCTTGATGGACAGCTAAGTTGGCTTTTCAGCTAAGTTACCCACTCAACAAACTTGATAGAGCTGTTGATAGTATAACTCGGTTGCTCAAGCCAAATACTTAACTTGGCTGATTGGTTTTTAACAGCAGAAGACTTAACACCCTTAGATTTGCTTTAAGTTTGTTTTTAACACTTGATTCTTAGCACTTAGTTACTTATCAGTTGGATAGCAATTATGAATCTAACAGCAGATATAATGTAAATATACAGGAAAGTAAATTTGCTTAAAGTAAATGACACAAATATTTTATAGAGGTTCAAGATGGGGTAATTCTTCTAATCCTCTCTTCTCCAACCCCTAGAGGAATCTACTATGTAACAGATCCGTTTACAAAGCGGTGAACAGTCTGGAGACAGCCTTGATCACACAGTTGGGTTCTCTAGCGACTCAACTTCTTCACAGGGCAGCAGCCTTGCTACTTCAACTCACTTCTCAAGTTCTTGGATTTAATCACGAAGCCCTCCAACAAACTTGATAATGGTTCAACCTGGAACCTTTCTACAATCCTAGCTTGGAAAGTAGACTCCTTTGATTTCTTCAAAAGTTTCCTCTTCAACAAATTTGAAATTGTCTTTCTTTCACTACTTGTGTTGGATCGATTTCCTTCGCGTTTCGGGCTTGAGGAATTGCTTGAATGTTTATGAGAATATTGCTTGCTTGTTCATGGTTCAGGTAACCTCTTCTCAATAACTTTCTCAGCCTTTTTTAGTGCACATTTGAAATTTTGCCTGTTGAAAAGATAGGTTAATTTCAAATGTCACTTTTGTTCGTTGGCTTGTCTTGTTTGCAGTCCTTGATGTTGATATTTCCTCGTATTAAATGTCTTCGCAACATTGCAGGTGTCTGATACAAGGTGCAGTGTTCCCATTGGCTTATTCCTTTTGCATATTTCTGGGACAAACACTTTAGACCTGACAGCTTTGACATATTACTATATTGAGTAATATGCATGACTTTAATCAATGGATCTAAGTGAGTTGTCTTGACTAGACTGTTGTCTTTACCCCAGGTGACTTGAGTCAGCTGCAGTCATTGGATATCTCAACTGTCACTTCAACTTGAGACTTGGCTTCTTGAGTTGACTTGACTGACACTTCTTACAGATGTTCATCAGCTGACTCTTCTTCCGTCGAGTCATTGACTTCCTTCTTGGCCATACTCAGCTGACACACAACAGAGTCTTCAATCCAAATCCATTTTGACTTCTTGTATTCCTTGGTATAGGCGACTTGACTCGGCTTTTCCAAATTTCTATCTATTAAAATACAAATTACAAGGAAAATGGGGTGCCAAGTTCCTAGTTTAAGTTTTACATGGTATCATCAAAATCTATTCAATAAATTTCCTAACAAAATTTGATCAGGCTATGAAGGACTATTGATTGTAGTAATGGTGGTTTGAAGTGAAAATAAGTTCATTCTTTTTCAGTATAACACAAGTTCTTTTTTTTGCTGCAAAATAACTGAACAAGTTGATTTTTTATAAAACAAATATGATGAATCAAATTTTATTGTAAAGCCAATAGGTATCGTGTTCGTCAATTCATCAAGTTCGATCTGGATTAAAGCAGAAAACTCACAAAATCTTCTAATTGTGCTCTAGACATTCTAGTTTATGTGAAAAAATTGACAAGAAACAATAAAAATAAAACTACTTTTTGTAATTATCCCTATAAAATAAGAGGCTTAAAGGGTCATTTAAATAAATTGTAAGAAACCATCTTAAAGCCATTAAAAAAAATAACAAAATATATGAACAAAAAACCAACACACGAAAATAACAAAATATAGACCATGAACAAAAAATGGACTAATCTCAACCATCCCCCACTATTAATCAATATATATGATTTAATGGATAAAAATTATATTAAAATATTAATTTAATCAATATAAGGGTAGTAGGTAAAATAACATAACAAATTAGTTACAAAAATGGAATTAAATCTTTTCTCTCTCATACTATATCCTAATTTTCCCCAATCACACGTCTATCCTTTTCTCTCTCTCTCTCTCTCATTCATTCACATTAACGCAAATAAAGAAAAACTTCCAACTTGTTTGGTTAGTTCACAACAAAACTCAAAAATATATTTTAATCATTATAGAATTTAAATAATTCCACAAAACTGATAAAATTATTGTATTATTTATCTATGCATTGTGGAATAAATTAAAGAGATGAAGAATATGTGATTTTTAAATTATATACATACCTTCTCATCAACACATTTATGCGAAGTATAACTACATATGCGTGTTATATTCAATTATGTCTTGTTTTAAGCAAAAAAATTTATGTTATTAATTATCGAACTCTACATCTTTGTAAAATAAAAATATTTGGAAAGTTAAATTTCGGACAAAATCCAGGCGTCAATTTCAGCCCATAAAATTCGCTAGGACCACTAATTTGAACCATAAAATCCGCTGGACCACTAATTTGAATTACAAAATTACAATCTTTACCCTTAAAATCAGCGAAAATTAGGAAATAATTAAAAAAACTTTTATCACATCCCTTCATTTTTTAAGATCAATGGGTAAGATGAGTCGTTCATCTCACCTAGGAGGGTGGTCTCATTTGAAAATTTTAAAAAATAGAAAAACAAATATTGCAATAAAACCTTGCAAAAATTCTTTGTTTGGTTTTTTATTTTAATCATTATAGAATTTAAATATTAAATTAAATTGTATTTATCAAAAAATATTATTAAGAAAACCTAATTTTTATAAATTAAACACATGATCCCAAAAATTATAAAAAGGTTGATTTAGAATTTTAATTCTTTTAAAAACAAATATAATGATGGTAATAATTTTATTAAATTAATAAAAAAAATATTATAATAGTATCCCAATAATAAAAAGGTTGATTTAGAATTTTAATAATAAATTGATTTATTTTAATTCTTAAAAACAATAATAATAATAATAATAATAATAATAATAATAATAATAATAAATAAATAATAATAATAATAATAATAATAATAATAATAATAATAATATTACATCTTCCAAATTAAATATCCAACAATTATTCCAAGCATAAATCGGAAAAAAATTTAAAGACATAAATCCAAAAATTTAGTCCGATCGTAATTATTTAAAATTTAAATATAGCATAATTTATTCCACCATCCACATCATCATATCTTGACCGGATTCCTCAACCTGAAAGTCATAATAATAATAGGGGTGAGCTTCATCTCGCTCAGTAGGGATATATCTGTCAATATTTAATATAACATGAAAAGCATTCACATAATTACAACAATAAATTCATTAATTTCCTCTCGATCGACGATTCTTCGCATATAGCATTGCGGGTTCACCCGAAGATACGTTTGATCCCTGGACCCTTTTCCTGGCCCCTAGCTTATATGAATTTACTTTCTCTTGACATATATTGCAATTAATAAAATACAATTATGAAACATTAAATAAAGACAAATAATATAGAAATCCCTACCTTAATATTCGCAGATATTCGATGTAGAAAAGTGAACAATAAAACTCTTAATCTTCGACCCCTTTGTTTTCTATATATGCTCACTAAAATATAATCTCATCAAAATACAATTTTAGAAAACACACTCAAACTTTACTCACAATTTTATAAAATTCTCAAATTTGCGAGTATTTAACTATGTAGCTCTTAGGAATTTTTCTTTGATAAAAATGCTAACAACATACCTCCTATTTATAGGCACACAAGATCTAATGGAAATGTATTTTTTTTATACATGATTAGGGCACTTGGATTAATGGGTGGTTGGCTAAAATTTTCATCCACTCATTTTTGTTATGTGTTAGGTTATTGTCTAATTAGTGCTCCACTACAAATTAATCTATTTATATATATATATATATATATATATTTTTTTTTTTTTTTCTCGTTTACATTCTACCCTCCTTAAATAAAATTTCGTCCTCGAAATTCAATATCTTACCTGGAATTGAAAACTTGGGTACTTGACACGAATCTCCTCTTCACGCTCCCAAGTAGCTTCATTTACGCCATGACGTCTCCATTGTACTTTGATCGAGCAATATCTTTATTTCTCAAATGGTGAATCTTGCGATCCAAAACGACTTCCGGTGCCTCCTCGTAAGTTAAGTCATTGTTGATTATCAAATCTTTATAATTCACGATGTGACTTGGATCGTAAACGCATTTTCTTAGCATAGAGACGTGAAAAACATTGTGCACACTTGATAGACTCGGTGGTAATGCTAGGATAAGCTAAATCTCCAACTCGTGTAAGGATTTCAAATGGTCCGATATATCTCGGTTTCAACTTTCCCTTTTCGCCAAATCGAATAACACCTTTAATAGGAGCTACTTTCGAAATACTTTTTCTCCTTCATCAAATCGTATATGTTTTCTCCGTCTATCGAAGATATGACTTTTGTCTATCTTGAGCCATCTTGATTCGATCTTGTATCATGGCTATCTTCTCAACAGTTTGCATAATTAATTCAGTCCCAAAATTTTTCTTTCACCAACTTCGCTCCAATATAATGGTGATCTACATTTTCTTCCGTACAATGCCTCGTATGGAGCCATCCCGATAGTCGTTTGATAACTGTTGTTATAAGCGAATTCTACCAAGGGTAATAATGTTTCCCAATTACTTCCTAAGTCTAGCACACACGCTCTCAACATATCTTCCAATATTTGTATGGTCCTTTCAGATTGTCCATCTGTTTGCGGGTGATAAGCCGTACTAAAGTTTAGCTTTGTTCCCAAAGCACTTTGTAGACTTTTCCAAAACTTAGAAGTAAAACGTGTATCTCTGTCTGAAACAATTGACACAGGAACTCCATGAAGTCTCACTATCTCTTCAATATAAATTTGTGCATATCGCTCCATACTGAACGTCATCTTAATAGGTAAGAAATGAACTGACTTTGTTAACCGATCTACTACAACCCAAACAAATTTGTTACCCTTAATCGATGATGGAAGCCCTACCACAAAATCCATAGTTATGTGTTCCCATTTCCATTCTGGGATGTTAAGTGGTTTGAGCAAACCAGATGGTCTTTGGTGTTCGGCTTTGACTTGTTGACAAGTCAAACATTTTTCCACAAAAGTTCCAATATCTCTTTTCATACTTCGCCACCAAAATACTTCTCTTAAATCTCTATACATTTTTGTGCCTCCAAGTGAGTCGTATGCGATTGTACAATGAGCTTCTTCAAGAATTTCTTTTCTAAGCCCTTCCTCTTTAGGAACGCATAATCTCCTTCATATGTCAAGGTACCATCATTTGTTATAACAAATCCTTTTACATTCCCTTCTCGAGCTTTTTCTTTCATTTTGCTCAAACATTTATCTCGAGGTTGAGCTTCTTTTATCTTCTCTCTCAAAGTAGGTTGCACCACCAAAGATGCTAGTACTATCTCTGTACTTTTTGGTGGTACCACTGCTTCAATTCTCATCCTGGCAAATTCTCTCACAAGATGTTCTTGTTCAGATATCAAGCTTGACATTTCTCCTTTTGTTTTACGACTTAATGCATCGGCTACAACATTAGCTTTACCGGATGATAGGCGATAGTGCAATCATAGTCATTCACCAATTCCAACCACCTTCTTTGCCTCATGTTTAGCTCTTTCTGAGTAAACAAATATTTCAAGCTTTTGTGGTCGGTAAAGATTTCACATTTTCCTCCATATAGGTAATGGCGCCAGATCTTTAATGCATGCACTACAACGTAGCTAACTCTAGGTCATGAGTAGGATAATTTAACTCATGTGGCTTTAGTTGTCTTGAGGCATAGGCAACCACTTTACCATGTTGCATTAGTACGCATCCCAAGCCTTGTTTTGATGCATCACTATAAATAACAAAGTCTTTAGTGGGGTCAGGAATTGTTAATACTGATGCAGAAGTTAGCCTTTGCTTCAACTCCTGAAAGCTTTCTTGGCATTTCTCATTCCATTGGAACTTCTCCCCTTTTCTTGTCACTCGAGTCATAGGCGCAGCTATCTTTGAAAATCCTTCAATAAATCTTCGATAATAGCCTGCCAAACCTAGAAAACTGCGAACTTCATTCGCATTCTTAGGTGCACTCCATTCGTTGATTGCTTCAACTTTAACTGGGTCCACTTCAATTCCTTGAGCAGTGATTACATGTCCAAGAAACAACACTCGATCTAGCCAAAACTCGCATTTCTTGAATTTCGCATATAACTTTTCCTTGCGAAGCGTTTCTAGTACTATTCTTAAGTGCTCAGTATGTTGTTCTCTATTCTTTGAATATACAAGTATATCATCTATAAAGACTATGACGAATTGGTCTAAATACAGATGAAACACTCTATTCATCAAATCCATGAATACTGCTGGTGCATTACTTAACCCAAATGGCATTACTACAAACTCATAATGTCCATATCGAGTTCTAAATGCCGTTTTTCGGGATATCACTCTCTTTAATTTTTAATCGAGATATCCGGATCTCAAGTCAATCTTAGAGAAAGTCTTTGGCACCTCTCAACCGATCGAACAAATCTTCAATCCTTGGTAACGGGTATTTGTTCTTCACTTGTGAGTCGATTAAGTTCTCTATAATCGATACACATTCTAAGTGACCCGTCTTTTTCTTTACAAATGAATGGTGCTCCCCACGTTGACACACTAGGTCTAATAAATCCCAAATCCAAAAGTTCTTGTATCTGCGCCTTTAACTCTTGTAACTCCTTTGGCGCCATCCTATAGGGTGCCTTAGATATAGGTCTTTGCCCCAGTACCAAATCTATTCCAAATTCAACTTTGACGATCCGGAGGAATTCCCGGCAAATCCTTTGGGAATACATCCAAAAATTCTTGTACAATTGGTACGTCATTAGGTGTCACTTCAATTGTCGAGGTATCTACTAAACTCACTAGATATCCTTGACAATTTTTCTTTTTCAATATCTTTCTTGCCTTCATTGTTGATATCACTCGTGGTACGGCCTTAGACTTAATCCCATAAAATTTTATCTCATCATTTCCTGGCAGTTTGAATATTATCTCTTTCTCGTGACACTTAATATCTGCCTGGATATCTCCTAAGCCAATTCATACCTAAGATTACATCAAAATCCTTCATCTTAATTATGTATGGATCAGCTTTAAGATATTTTCCCCCTATATTCACTTCAACATCCTTATTTACTGAGTCAGTAGTTATCGAATTTCCAGATGGCAAGCCAATTTCAAGGGGTTCATTTACTCTAGCACTCTTATGTCCTAATATAGCATGAAATTTGGCAGATAAAAACGAATGTGTGGCACCAGTGTCGAAAAGTACAAGAGTCGTATTCTGAGATGGTTAGCATACGACATTGTACCCGGTTACGATCGACTTCTTCTTCTTGAGTCATAGCATACATTCGAGCTCTACCTCCGGATGTTTGTTCTTTTCTTTCCCGCTTCGACTTTTAAAAGAGGACAATTAGAGACTTCATGTCCTGGCTTCTTACACTTGAAACATTTTCCTTGTCCAAATTAAACATTCTCCAAAATGATTCTTCTTGCATTTTGGGCAAGTTGGCTGTCTGCTTGCATAGTTGGGCGTGCATTTCCATCGATCTTTATCTGTTTATTTTGATTTTCATTTTTATTATGTTTTGCCCCGTCCCATTTTCTTTTCTCGGGTAAAACAACCAACTTGAGCTCCTCTTCGTCCCAAAAAAACTTGCCTCCACCTCATGAGCCCTTCTCACCATCACCGAGTACTCCAAATCTCCTTGAGCGAGATAATATTCACGATAATTGTGCTCAAGTCCCCTTCGAACCTCGTTTTTCAAATCGATATCCACTAGGTGTGGAGCAAACCGACTTAGTTGATTGAACTGTCTCTCATACTCTGTCCAAGTTTCTTTGTTTAAAATTAAGGAATTCTGTCTCCTTTTTGTCCCGATATGATTGTGGAAAAAACTTTTCCATTACAATCACTTTGAACTCATTCCATGTTAAAGCATTCCGCTCTTCTTGATCTTAGTCCTCCAATATCCTTCCCACCAATGATCGGCATCTTCATGAGTTGGAAGGCGACATATACGACTCTCTGTTCATCTGCGACCAATAAGTCGAAAAATTCTTTCTAGCGATCGAAACCATTCTTCTCTCATTGTCGGGCCATCACGTCCATTGAATGTGGGTGGACGATAGTGGCGAAATTGTTCCACGACTCGTGCGTTGTTGTTGTTTCCGTTGTTACGCACACCTCCGAGGAACTCGAATTATATCTCCAAAGAAAGAGTAGCAGTGGTTTGATTTCCTGTGTTAGTGGAGTTCTCACCGTTGACTTGATTTCCACGACGGGGAGCCATATTCCTAAGGTCATACATAATGTATTTATTATTATTATTATCCCAAGTTATTAATGGATTTTGCATGAAATATCTAACTTAAAATCTAAATATCATAACATAATGGTCAGTTAAATTAATATCAATTAAAGGATAACTAAGTTTTATATATGATAAGGATTTATTTATCAATTATTGAAATACATAGACCCATCCATTTCTACTGATCCATGTCTTCATCTTCCTCCGGATCTTCTTCCGGATCTTCTTCTGGATCTTCTTCCGGATCTTCTTCCGGTTTCCTTCCGTTCTCATCTTCTCGCCATAGCCTCATTGTTCAAAAACACAATCCATTTACAATATAACCTGGCAGTAAATGTCCCGTAGTTGATTTTGGGTCGATCTTCATGCCCGTCATACTCCAATAATGAGGCATAAAGCTTTTCGGCCTTGACGTTCCAAAACGAGGGTAAGCTATCAATCACTCTACGGGAGGCAGCGCGTTCGTTTGGAGCGCCAATGACATTCCTCACATTGTACCACAACTGGTGAATTTTAACTATATATTCTCCAATACTATCTCCCTCCTCAATTTGATAGTTGAAATAATGATTGAGTCGGTTAATGGAATGGTTCGGACCCCAATTATTATTATTATTATTCTTTCTTGCAGTGTGACGAGTGCGAGTTCCTGCCATCTATATATATGTGCATTTTCAACCATAAGTCTATTTTTACATATATATATTTTTTTATAAAAGAAATACAAGATTTTTATTTATTTAACATATAAATTGGTATTATGTTTAAGCAGAATAAAATAACATGGAATACATCATGACATAAATGAGCATACTGGTGCAATTGTATAATGTAACTTGCATTAAAAATTCTCATACCTTGAGGAGACCGACAAGATATGATGGAGGTGGATGTTATTATACTATTTTATCTTATACAAAGTTTGACTTTTATTATATTTTTTTTTAAGAAAAAACTGTACATTTTAATTTTTTCAATTTTTTTTTACAAGTCTTCAGGAACGTAGACCTGCTCTGATACCACTTGTAATGACCCAATTTTATTAAATTAAAGTACTCAAAAAAATATTATTAAGAAAACCTAATTTTATAAATTAAAGTGATCCCAATAATTATAAAAAGGTTGATTTAGAATTTTAATTCTTAAAAACAATATAATGATGGTAATAATAATAGTAATAATAATAATAATAATAATAATAATAATAATAAATATAATAATAATAATAATAATAATAATAATAATAATAATATTACATCTTCCAAATTAAATATCCAACAATTATTCCAAGCATAAATCGGAAAAAAAATTTAAAGACATAAATCCAAAAATTTAGTCCGATCGTAATTATTTAAAATTTAAATATAGCATAATTTATTCCACCATCCACATCATCATATCTTCAGCGGATTCCTCAACCTTGAAAGTCATAATAATAATAGGGGTGAGCTTCATCTCGCTCAGTAGGGATATATCTGTCAATATTTAATATAACATGAAAAGCATTCACATAATTACAACAATAAATTCATTAATTTCCTCTCGATCGCCGCGATTCTGCATATAGCATTGCGGGTTCACCCAAGATACGTTTGATCCCGACCCTTTTCCTGGCCCTAGCTTATATGAATTTACTTTCTCTTGACATATATTGCAATTAATAAAATACAATTATGAAACATTAAATAAAGACAAATAATATAGAAATCCCTACCTTAATATTCGCAGATATTCGATGTAGAAAAGTGAACAATAAAACTCTTAATCTTCGACCCTTTGTTTTCTATATATGCTCACTAAAATATAATCTCATCAAAATACAATTTTAGAAAACACACTCAAACTTTACTCACAATTTTATAAAATTCTCTCAAATTTGCAGTATTTAACTATGTAGCTCTTAGGAATTTTTCTTTGATAAAAATGCTAACAACATACCTCCTATTTATAGGCACACAAGATCTAATGGAAATGTATTTTTTTTATACATGATTAGGGCACTTGGATTAATGGGTGGTTGGCTAAAATTTTCATCCACTCATTTTTGTTATGTGTTAGGTTATTGTCTAATTAGTGCTCCACTACAAATTAATCTATTTATATATATATATATATATATATATATATTTTTCTGTTATTACAGTTTTCATACTTTCCAATTCTAGCTAGCTTATCTAGATTTGACTTTTTGGAGAAGTGATTTATCCAAAAGGTTATTATTCAACCACAAGCAATTATTACTATTACGAAAAGTGGACTTTTAGATCCAAAAGTTCATTTGAAAAGTGCTTCCAAAAAAGTTGTCCATTGTCAAGTTTGAAACATACGTCTCTTTCCACATAATAAATAAGTAAATTATTCATACACTCATATAGTCATATAACTCAATTGGGAAAGAGGATTCTTAATTCTTTTGGCCTTTTATATATTTTACTCAATTGTTTTTATATGGACTAGACGTTGGACTGAATTTTCAGTGCGGTCCAGCCCAAATTTATTAGGGTCATTACGAGATCCAGTGCGGTCTGTCGACCGCATTGGGCTTAAGGTGGCTACGCCACTGGTTACGGGTATGGGTCGAAATTAGGGGTGGGAATTTGAGTAATCGAGTCTAGTTCGTGTTTGGTTTTGGGTTGATTTCGGGTTATGCTTAAAATATATTAAAAATTAATTAGAATATAAAATAACTACGTTTCAGACAAACTGGTAACATCGTGTCAGTCGTCTTTGGGTTCGGGTTAATTGTGTTTGGGTTCGAGTTTCTCTCAATAACTTTAGGTCGGGTTCGTGTCCGATTATCATGTCGTGTCAGGGATTGCCACCCCTAGTCGAAATCTGGTTGAACCTAAATAACCAGCCAATTAAACACGTCAGGTTTGTATCAACCTGCTATGACCCATTTATCACGTCTAACCCATTTGTGAAATTTAAAAAAAAAATTGTAAATATTTAATTTAAAGAAAAAACATAAAACAAGACATATCCATAAATGTTAAAACTTCCTTAATCATGAACTAGATGAGACTCACTGTGATGCACAGGCTGCATATTTTGATGTAATGGGACGTATGCATTTTTCTGATAATTATACGTACTTCAAAATTATAAAAAATACATCCACAACAATGTATTTGTGTTTGATCTTCGAAAGGTGATTTTCCATAAACCTAAGGCGCAACACCATCGCCCGTTACATTTTAGTCATATTTAGATCATTAATAAGTATAGAGATGTCATACTTTTTTCAAGGTTGTAATAGTAAATTCAGATGCAATTTTTTTGAAAGCTATTCATACGTGTAATCGACCTAAATGTAATTTTATATAATTTTAAGCAAGCATGTGACGCCCAACCCATATTATTACTGCTGGAAAATATATAAATAGCAAAACACGGCCAAAAACTCTATCTGAAACGTGAACTATTTTTTTTAATTCTTGTGACAATTTAGCAATAAACAAGTAAGATCATTTTAGTTGTAAGATAAGGACAAGCCATGTCCACAAACAAAAGAAGCAACCCATCCTGTTATTAAACACAACAGATATCCACATGACAAAACGCATAACCCACATCACCAAGCTACTTAAATGTACATATATACATCAGAGTTTTCAAAAGAGGGTACAACCCTAAATCAAAATATTATACAAGGACAAAAAGGAAAAGATGACCCATCAACATAGCCCAACAGGTCGTCATCCATGCACACTATCCTCAGTAACATGTTGGAGGTCCAACAGCCTGCCCAGTAAGCCCATGAAATCCATCATTACCAAATTCACCAACAATGCATGAACTACGTGAGCTAATGCCCAGTAAGCAAAAATCATGCATGCTGTAAAAACAATGTAATGCACATGCAATGCATTCCAGGATGTTTTGCACTAGCGCAAAAACGAGTTTGAAACATTTTATTCAGAATCATTTCTTTTTATTGGGCCATTGACCCACCTTCTATGCACCGGAAAGAGCTCAACACAATATCAATAATCATATGGCCATAATCAAATTGACACCGCCTAGCTAGGGCCATCTCTTGGGACAACCAGAAGTCCACTCCCTGTCTTTCCCAATGATCCCTCAGGAGTCTTCCCCCATGATTCCTCAGGAGTCTTCCCCCTGGCGTGTCAATAAGGATACAATCAAGTGGTCCGCCCCCTCGTGACCATCAAAGGCACACCCCCTGTCAACCTCTATGATCCTCCGAGTAGTAACACCCACTGCACCCTAAGGTATATCATAAAAGCATGCCTCACATGCTTCGATGAACTAGTAGTGGTCAACCAAAACCTTTTCTTTTCAAAGAAAGTCATGTCGTACATGCCTCATCTCAACAATGCTCATATGTTTGCATGCGCGTGCAAATGCCAACAAATGACGTGCTCAATGAAACCATAATCATCACACTCCAATATCCACCAAGCAACATATGAACATCAAGGTTTCCACAATGCATCCATCAAGATACAAGAATCGCATTAGTATCAATAAGATAGGAAATACTATGTTCATGCATTGTAGTTGCAGATGGATTTTCACTTACCTTGCCCTGTTGTCACGCCTTACTTATCAGGTTGTTAAAAGTTATTCCCCTACCTTGCGTGTGAACAATGATCTGTAATTATATATATGTAATATCCAGTTAGCAAATTTACATATAAAACTTTGAATTTTTTAAACTAAATAACAATTAGAATTCGAAATTGAAGACCAACACCTAATAAATCTTACTCCTTTTATCATGCTTCTTTTACCATATATATATATATATATAGATGTATGTTTAGAGCATAATTAAGTTTTCCAAGACCACTTTAATAGCCACAAATCTTGTTCAATATTAGTACTTATCCTTTCAGTAGTTCAAAAAAATTAGAACAGATACTTCGTTTTTTTATATATATAAGTGGAATAGTATCTATAATAACTCATCTTATGACTTTAAACTAACATTATATACAATATAGATACAAACACTTAACACTTTTATTCCTTACAACATAGAAATCATCAGTCTGCAGTTAGCCATATATTAACATATTTAAATTATATAAAGTCAAAAGATAGTTTAAAGACTCACTTACCAGTTCATATGATTAATACCAATGCTTTTGATTTCCTTTCCCTTTATCTTTCTTTTTTTTTTCTTCCGGCTTCTTGTTCGTCTATTTTTTTTTTTCACTTATGTGTGTGTGTTCTATTACTGAGTTATAAAAGGTTATGTATATCTCAATCCTAATCTTGAGGCGGTGCTGAGAAGAATTAATATATTAGTTATACCCGGTTGTATATATCCATCGCAAATTATATAATTTAGTCTTATATATATTTGCGTGTCATTAGCACCTGATCACTTATATCTATGAATTATTTATTTCAAAAAATAATTTGGTTACGGTTTATAAAAATAATACCAAATTATTCTATAAATAAATTATTATTTTTAAAAATAATTTAAATTATATTTAGTTATAAATATAGTTTTTAACATTATTTTTTCCAATTTTTGTCCGAGCCGGGCCGGAGCCGGAGCCGAAGCCGAAGCCGGGCCCGTACACGTCGCACATAGTCACATTGGGCTCTTTCGAGGCGCACTTCACACGTACGCATCGTCGCGAGGAGCTTTGAGGAGCCTTAAAGTTTTGGAAAATTGAACCAGGGTTCAGTCCAGTGGCTCGGTGACGTGGCAGGGAAGCTCGGGTGGCAGTGACTTGGCAGAATCGTATGAGTGGCGACACGTGGTGGGGCACCGTGACTAGACGTGTCTGTCCAGTGTGCAGAGGTGTATGCCGAATGGTGTGTTCCTTCAGACAGATGCGATCAGGACCATTAGATCGCAACTGTTAACCACAGGGCGCGATCTGACAGTCAAGACTGATCCGGACCAGGGGTTGCACCCAGTCTGAAGAGACACCTGGAGCTCTATATAAACCAGCCCCCAGAATTCATTTTCACACATCAAATTCGAAATTTCTTGCTTCATTCTTCTGCAAATTCGAATTTCTGCCTTCATTCTTCTGCATAACTTTGTCAAGAGAGTTCAAAAACATCTTAGCGTTCGTTGTACTTGCGATTTGTAGTGTTATTATCGCAAATAGATTGTCGTTGTATCTTGGGAGACGATTGCCGGATTCCGTAAGCACCGTGAGCGGGGCAATCTCGTCTTAAAGAGAAAGAGTCCAACTCTTGCCTCGACATTTTTTGATTTATATCGTTACTCTGCTCGATTGTTTTCCAGCCATTCGGTATACACCAACCTGTTTTTACCCAACAGTTTAAGATGAGATTTTTCGTGTATACCAAATGGCTTCGACCTCTTCAGTTCCAGCACCAGCACCAGTACCGGGAGAGAAACCCGAGAAGTTTGGTGGTTCGACTTCAAAAGATGGCAACAGAAAATATTGTTCTATCTTACGACTCTGAACCTTGCTCGTTTCCTTAAGAAGGATGCCCCAACTGTGGGGGAAGAGGAGACAGATAAGGAGAAGAGGATGGCGTTCGATGCTTGGAGTCAAAGCGACTTCCTGTGCCGGAACTACATACTCAACGGACTGGACAACACATTGTATTATGTGTATTGTTCGGTAAAGACTGCTAAAGAGCTGTGGAGCTCTTTAGACAAAAGGTACAAAACGGAAGATGCTGGCACAAAGAAATTTGTTGTCAGCAAATTCCTTGAGTTCAAGATGGTTGACACCAAGACGGTGATGAGCCAGGTTCAAGAAATCCAACTCATTCTGCACGATATAATTGCAGAAGGGATGGTTGTGAGTGAATCCTTTCAAGTAGCTGCGATTATCGAGAAGCTACCGCCTCTATGGAAGGATTTTAAAAATTACCTGAAGCATAAGCGGAAGGAGATGGGGCTTGAAGACTTAATTGTCAGATTGCGAATTGAAGAAGACAATCGCAAGTCTGAGATTAAGTCTGGCAAGTTTCCTATGGAGGCAAAGGCAAACTTGGTGGAGCCCAATGCTAGCAAGAAGAGAAAGCACCCGAGGAATAATCAGAAACAGGGGAAGGCTAAAAAGTTCAAAGGGAACTGCTTCAACTGTGGAAAGCCGAATCACAAGGCTAAAGATCATCGTCTTCCTAAAAAGGCCAATCGGAACCAGGTGCATGTGACCGAGGACAAATCAGTACCAATTGATATGTCCGAGCTTGATCTCTTGGCTGTTGTGTATGAAGGCAACAAGTGCTACATGGTGGAGAACCCGAGAGAATGGTGGGTGGACACAGGTGCTACACGCCACATATGCTCCGACAAAGACATGTTCTCAACGTATACTCCTATCAACGGAAGGAAGCTATACATGGGGAATCATGCAACGTCTGAAATTGTCGGTCTCGGCAAGGTGGTGCTGAAGATGACCTCGGGCAAGGAGCTGACCCTCGTTGATGTCCTTCATGTTCCAGACATTCGGAAGAACTTAGTGTCAGGATCGTTGTTGGTCAAGGCAGGGTTTAGATTAGTATTTGAGGCTCAAAAGTTTGTACTTATGAAAAATGGACAGTTCATAGGGAAGGGGTACTTAGATAATGGACTGTTCAAGATGAATGTAATGAATGTACTCCGAAACTTTGAAAGCAATAAAATTAATGCTTCTTCTTATTTGCTTGAGTGTTCAAATTTATGGCATGTTAGATTAGGACATGTGAATTTTAACACTTTGAAAAGGTTAGTAAACTTGGAATTACTACCTAACTTTAAAATAGATTCACATCACAAGTGTGAAATCTGTGTTGAGGCAAAAATGGCCAAAACACCATTCCACTCAAAGTGGAAAGAGAAACAAAACCTCTAGAATTAATTCACAAAGGATATATGTGATTTAATGTTTGTGCAAACTAGAGGTGGGAAAAAGTATTTTATTACTTTTATCGATGATTGCACAAAATACTGTTATGTATATCTTTTAAGAAATAAAGATGAGGCCTTAGAAGCTTTTAAAAGCTATAAGAATGAGGTTTAAAATCAACTAAGCAAACGAATTAAGATAATTCGAAGTGATAGAGGTGGAGAATATGGAGCTCCTTTTGATGAATTTTGCTCGGATTCGGTATTATTCATCAAACGACAGCTCCTTATTCACCACAATCAAATGGTATTGCTGAACGCAAAAACCGAACTCTAAAAGAAATGATGAATGCTTTGTTGATAAATTCTGGTTTACCTCAGAATTTGTGGGGGGAAGCAATTCTCTCGGTTAACCACATTCTTAACAAAATACCACACAAAAATAAAGATAAAACTCCGCATGAGTTATGGAAATGTCGAAAACCTTCCTATAAATCCCTGAAAGTGTGGGGGTGTTTGGCTAAAGTAGAAATACCTAAGCCAAAACAAGTCAAGATAGGGCCTAAAACAACCGATTGCATTTTCATTGGATATGCAAATAATAGTAGTGCATATCGATTTTTAGTGCACAAATCAACAATTCCAGATGTACAAGAAGGTACAATTATTGAGTCAAGGAATGCTGTATTTTTCGAAGACGTGTTTCCTTGTCAAGAAAGGAAAGAAACTAGTTCTACCAAAAGAACACGTGATACTGCCGATGGTGATCATCAAAGTGATGAAGAACCAAGACGCAATAAAAGGGCCAAAACAACTAAGTCTTTTGGTCCAGATTTTATAACTTATGTATTAGAAAATGAACCAAGGACAATTGGTGAAGCATTGTCCAGTCCAGAAGCTCCATTCTGGAAAGAAGCTATTAACAGTGAGATAGATTCCATTATGCAAAATCATACTTGGGAGTTGGTAGATCTCCCACCAGGAAATAAGCCTTTAGGATGCAAGTGGATCCTTAAAAGGAAATATAAAGCTGATGGAACTATTAACAAGTACAAGGCCAGGTTAGTTGCTAAGGGATTTAAACAAAGAGAAGGCCTTGATTTCTTTGATACTTATTCACCTGTGACAAGAATCACATCTATTAGAGTTCTCATTGCTATTGCAGCATTGCATAACCTTGAGATACACCAAATGGATGTGAAAACGGCTTTTCTAAATGGTGAATTAGAAGAGGAAATCTACATGGAACAACCCGAAGGGTTTGTTGCTCCTGTACAGGAGAAGAAGGTGTGCAAACTCGTTAAGTCATTGTATGGCCTTAAGCAAGCTCCGAAACAATGGCACGAAAAATTTGACAACTATCTTTGTCAAATGGTTTCAAAATTAACGAGTGTGATAAATGTGTTTACATTAAAGACACACCTAATGCTTATGTAATTGTCTGTCTTTATGTTGACGACATGTTAATTATGGGTAGTAATCATGATATAATCATGAATACTAAGAAAATGTTAATCAAACATTTTGATATAAAAGATATGGGTGTAGCAGATGTTATTCTGGGAATTAAGATCTCTAAAACATCTGATGGACTTGTTTTGTCACAATCTCATTATATTGAGACAATACTTCGAAAGTTCAATACTTCGAAAGTTTAATGCTTATGTAACAAACTGCACACGTCCGGATATTGCCTACGCAGTTAATAAACTGAGTAGATTTACGAGTAATCCTGGAAATGACCATTGGAAGGCATTGATAAGGGTTCTTAGGTATCTAAGACTCACCTTGAATTATGGATTACATTACTCGAGATATCCAACTGTATTAGAAGGATACAGTGATGCTAATTGGATATCTGACTCAAAAGACTCCAAGTCCACTAGTGGTTATGTTTTTACCATTGGTGGTGGAGCGGTGTCATGGAAATCCTCTAAACAAACATGTATAGCTCGATCCACGATGGAATCAGAGTTTATAGCGTTGGATAAAGCTGGCGAAGAAGCGGAATTGCTTCGTAACTTTTTAGAGGATATTCCTTGTTGGCCTAAGCCGGTGGCTGCAATCATGATACATTGTGATAGTCAGTCGGCTATAGGAAGGGCTCAAAATAGTATGTACAACGGTAAGTCTCGACATATACGTTGAAGACATAACATCGTTAGGCAGTTGATCTCAAATGGGGTTATTACAATCGATTACGTGAAATCGAAAGAAAACCTAGCGGATCCGTTAACTAAAGGTTTGAATAGAGATCAAGTATACTGCTTATCGAAAGTAATGGGCTTAAAATCCACAAAATAAGAATGTTCATAGCGGTAACCCAACCTTGTGAATTGGAGATACCAAGACCTTGGTTCAATGGGACAACTAAGTTATGAATATTCAGATAAACACTTGGAGCATATTACAGCTCATTCATGTCCAAGTGGAGAAACCTGCTAAATGTGGTGAGGTTAAGTTATAAACTTTTAATGATTCCTATACTTTAAAAAAGTGGAGTATAGCAGATACTATTAATAGAGATCACCTATATAAGTGTGAAGACGGGCCACTTCAACGAAACACTTATGAATCCAAGATGTTGTCCAGGGCCAAAATGGACACAACCGTGAGAACAAAATGATGTTAGGAAAGATGTTGTGTGGATGTTGTTGTTTTGGTTTACATAAACAAGAACAATTCAAGGCATCGTGTCACCACTAAGGAAGGTTCAAAGCCACAAGCTACCTATCCCGATGCAATAGCTTTCCGTTTGAACTCTCTTTGTGTCTCCATACTCAAATGCATTTATTTTCATTCATGTGGGGGATTGTTGGAATTGGTTTTATTAAATTGGGTTTTGACCCGATTTTGACCAATTATTTAAGTAGGGTCATTTATTCAAAGTATGAAATAAATGAGATAAACGTCATCTACGCCGCGGGTAGATGAGTTTAGCATTTTGAATTTCTCAAAACCAATATCGGGTGAATGAGAAATAAATGCATAAAGTTGGCCACTTAAAATACTTTTATATATGGAATATAAAAGGGTGGGAATATGGAAAGCCATATTCCACATAGGAAACATAGTAAATGTTTGACTAGTTAATAAAGAGCTTCACCACTAATAAGGAGTAATCAAGTGGAACTACTTATGGTACACCTTAGTGGACCAAGTCAATTTTGACTAGCCTTTGGCTAGCTCAAAAGGCACCGAGGACGGTGCGGAGCACCGTCCGAGCCGGAGCCAGAGCCAAAGCCGAAGCCGGGCCGTGCACACCGCACATAGTCGCATTGGGCGCTTTCGAGGCGCACTTCGCACGTACTCATCGTCGCGAGGAGCTTTGAGGAGCCTTAAAGTTTTGGAAAATTGAACCAGGGTTCAGTCCAGTGGCTCGGTGACGTGGCAGGGCAGCTCGGGTGGTAGTGACTTGGCAGAATCATATGAGTGGCGACACGTGGCGGGGCACCGTGACTAGACGTGTCTGTCCAGTGTGCAGAGGTGTATGCCAAAGGGTGTGTTCCTTCAGAGATGGATCAGACCATCGGGACCATCGGATCGCATAACTACCAGGCGCGATCGACAGATCAAGACTCGATCCGCACCAGGGGTTGCACCCAGTCTGAAGAGACACCTGGAGCTCTATATGAACCAGCCCCCATAATTCATTTTCACACATCAAATTCGAAATTTCTTGCTTCATTCTTCTGCAAATTCGAATTTCTGCCTTCATTCTTCTGCATAACTTTGTCAAGAGAGTTCAAAAACATCTTAGCGTTTGTTGTACTTGCGATTTGTAGTGCTACTATCGTAAGTAGACTGTCGTTGTATCTTGGGAGACGATTGCCAGATTCCGTAAGCACCGTGAGCGGGGCAATCTCGTCTTAAAGAGAAAGAGTCCAACTCTTGCCTCGACATTTTTGATTTATATCGTTACTCTGCTCGATTGTTTTCCGGCCATTCGGTATACACCAACCTGTTTTTACCCAACATATATTCCCCTTATACATATCGATGTCATTTGTAAATTGAAGTTTGCCTCGTGTAACCAAATGACTTCCGTATTTCTAATTCTACCACATGTGTCCTAATGATATCTAAAAGTTTAGTACCTCCATTACCTTATCGTAGATGTGATTAACTACTCAGATTAATAATCCATCAATAAATCATAGGATGAGAGTCCGAAATTATGGAATTAATCCTCGCGTATAAAATAAAATAAACTATGCAGACATTATTATATATACGAGCAACACATAAGAAACATGTAATGCATGAACTATATTGGTCTAGTGAGTAATGAGAGGCTCGGGTATTAAATCCTCCTCTCCTTATAAAAATTTCTTCCCCGAACTTTTACTCACCGAAATAGGTTCGGATACTTAGCTCTCATCCCCTTTCCCATGAGCTTCTTCTATAGATTGATTCCCCCAAAGTACTTTAACTAAAGGAATTTCCTTATTTCTGAGTTTCTTTACTTCTCGTAATAATATCTCTACATGTATCTTTTCGCAGCTCAAGTTGGCTTTAAATTCTACTGGTTCGTGTTTCAAAATATGTGATGGGTTTGAAATGTATTTTCTCAACATGGATACATGGAAGACATTGTGCACTTGAGCCATTGACGCGGGCAGGTCGAGTCTAAAGACGACATCACCTTTTCTTTCAGTAATATAAAATAGCAGACCAATATATCTAGGACTGAGTTTTCTTTTCTTTCCAAATTGCATTACCCCTTTAATTGGTGCCACCTTAAGAAATACTCGATCTCCTACAGAAAATTCTAACATTCTTCTTCTTTGATCTGAGTAACTTTTCTGTCGGCTCTGTGCAATTTCCATTCTCTGTCGAATTTGCATTGCCGCTTCTGTCATTTCTTAAATCAGATCTGGACCTAAAAGCTTCCTTTCGCCAACCTCGTCCCAATGGACCAACGATCTACACCTTCTACCATATAGTGCTCCATAAGGAGCCATCTCTATTGTGGCTTGATAGCTATTGTTATGTGAGAATTCTATCAAATGTAGACATTTACTCCATTGTCCTTGAAAATCTAGAACACAGGCTCTAAGCATATCTTCTAAAGTTTGTATGGTTCATTCTGACTATCCATCGGTCTGAGGGTGATAAGCAGTACTAAACGACAGTCGTGTTCCTAATGCCTTCTGTAGGCTTCTCCAGAAAGTAGATAAAAATTTAGAGTCTCTATCTGAAACAATGGATAGTGGCACACCATGAAGTCTAACCACTTTCTGTATATAAAGTTGTGCATATCGGTCCATAGAATAGGTAGAAGAAATAGGAATGCAATGAGCGGATTTGGTTAATCTATCTATGATGAACCAAATAGCATCGTGTCCCTTGACAGTTTTGGGCAAACTTGTCACAAAATCCATGGTGATTCTTTCCCATTTCCATTCCGGAATAAGCAGAGGTTGCAATGTTCCACTGGTCTTTTTTGTTCCGCCTTTATTTGTTGACAGATTAAACATTGGTCCACGTATTGCGCGATATCCCTTTTCATGCCTAACAACCAGTAATGCATCTTCAAATCTCTGTACATCTTAGTAGCTCCTTGATGTATAGAATACAACGTTGAATGTTCTTCTGCTAGAACATTCTCTTGGAGATTATCCCTATAGGGCACGTACAATCGTTCTTTAAATCACAGTACTCCATTCTTAGATATTTTGAAATCAGAAGATACTCCAGAGCTAGTATATAACTTCACTTAAGTGTTAACACTGCCAACTTACTTCAACGGACCCCAGTGATACAATATCCATGTTCGTTTTCTGGAGATCCATTAGCACTGGTTTCATAATTTGAATCTCAATTGCATTGCTTTGTGTTGATTTCCGGCTCAACGCATTTGCTACAACATTGGCTTTACCAGGGTGATAATTGATCATACAATCGTAGCCTTTCACTAGCTCCAACCATCGTCGTTGTTGCATATTTTATTCCTTCTGTGTGAAAACGTATTTTAAGCTCTCGTGATCTGTGAAGATCTCACATCGTTTCACGTATAGGTAATGTCTCCATATCTTATGTGCAAACACCACTGCAGCAAGTTTTAAATCATGTGCATGGTAATCCTTTTCATAGTCCTTCAATTGTCTAAATCCATATACAATCACCTTATCGTTTTACATTAATATGCATCCTAGACTTTTTTTTTTTTTTGCGTCACTATAAACTACAAAACCTCCAGTACCTGATGGGATTGAGAGAATTTCTTGAAAGCTTTGTTCACATGCTTCCGTCCACTTGAATGAGACGCTCTTTCTGGTTAATTGTGTTAAAGGTAAAGAAATCTTAGAGAATCCTTCTACAAATCGACGATAATAGCTAGCTAAACCCAAAAACTACGTACTTCTGAAGGTTTGTGGGTTGTGCCCAATTATTGATAGCTTCAACTTTACTTGGATTGACCGAGATTCCTACTCCGGACATGACATGTCCCAAGGATACTACTCGATCTAGCCAGAATTCACATTTCTTAAATTTGGCATATAAATGTTTTGCTTTCAGGACCTCTAATACCATTCTCAAGTGTTCAATGTGCTCCTCTTTTGTTCTAGAGTAAATCAAAATATCATCGATTCGAGGTAACGGGTATTTATTCTTGATTGTAACCTTATTTAGTTCTCGGTAGTCGATACACAATCACATTGTACCATCCTTCTTTCGCACGAATAGGACTGTCGCACCCCATGGCGAGAAGCTAAGTCTAATGAAGCCTTTATCTAGAAACTCCTGCAATTGTGTCTTTAGTTCATTCTGTTCCAATGGAGCCATGCGGTATGGGGCTTTAGAGATTGGAGATGTTCTTGGAAGTAAGTCAATAACAAACTCGATCTCGCAGTCGGGTGGTAATCTGGGGAGATCATCTGGAAATATATCGGGATATTCTCTCACTATTGGAACTTCATCAAGGGTTGGTTGGTGTTGTTCGTCGATGCTCATGACGCTTACTAGGTATCCTTCACGGTCCGCATTCAGTAAACATTGTGCCTTTAGTGCTGATATCATTGGAAATCTAAAGCGAGTCGCGATTTCAAGGAAGGTAAATGGATCTTCTACCGGGGGTCAAAAGGTCACTGTCTTTCTGACAATCGATTGTAGCACCATATTTTGATAACCAATCTATACCCAAAATGATATCGTAGTCATTCATGGATAACCTAATTGGATCATCATAAAGTTCTCTATTTTCGATTGGAATAACACAAGGTCTCAAAATTTGATTAGTCTGTTTGGAATCTCCAGAGGGAATTGTTACATTATAACTCACTTCAGCTACATCAGGTGTCCTACCTAGTCTCCTCACATACTCAGTGGATGCAAATGAATGTGTGGCTCTCGAATCAAATAATATGAATGTTTTGGTATCAAAGATAAGAAGTTTACCTATCACTATTGATGGGTTAGCCTATGCGTCTACTCTAGTGATAGTTAATGCTTTGGTTGGCGCATTCTTACGTCCCATAGAATTTAGCCTGTTTGGGAACGCATTAGCAAAGTGTCCTGGCATCCCACATGTAAAACATCTCCTCGTATCTACTGTGCAACTTCCAGTATGTTGAGTCTTGCACCTATGGCTAAAAGGTAGTGTTATAGGTGCCTTACCTGATCAACTCTTTGACACTTATTTTGTTCCCACTACTGTTGTCCCTAGCGTGGTTGAAAATTGGCTTTCTGTTGCCGATGTACTTGGAAAACTCTCTTCTTTTAATTTCCACCCCATCTATGTCCATGTCCATGCTTGAATTGACGTCTAGCTTCCTGGGAACGGAACATCCTTCACTCAGCTTACTCTGCCACCAATGCTCTCTCAGTAACCTGTGAATATGTTACTCCTTGAAATCCCGCCATACTGACATCTCTATATAGTTCCGGCCTCAAGACTTCAAGGAAAATCTCTACTTTTAGTGCATCAGTACTGACCATATGAGCGGCAAACCTGGACAATTCTTTAAATTTGCGAATATAACCTCCGACAGTCATAGTTCCCTGGCGTAGTTGTATGAACTCGTCCATGTTCATTACATGAACAAGAGTCATGAAGTACTTGTTTCTGAATAGTTCTTTAAATCTTTCCCAGGTCATGGTCGTCGCATCTTCTATACTCTTCATCGTGTCCCACCAATGTCCTGCGCTTCCACGAAGCATAAACAAAGCACACATTACCTTCTCTTCTTCTGGGACCATGCTGTACTGGAACAAGTTCTCTAGAGTTTGCAACTAATCTTCAGTTGTTGTGGGATATGCTGCATCGTCAAAGATTGGTGGATTTAGCTTTCAGAACTTTTCCCTCACTATCTCGACTTGATATATCCTTTGGCATGGTCTTTTTAGTTCCATTCTTTGTTCTCCAACTATATCCCTTAAATGGATGAGTTGTTGTCTTTGTTCAGATTGTCGCTGAATGAGTTTTGTAAGTCTATTAAAGACATTATCTCGATCACTAGTAAGAATAGGTGTCTCCCCTCTTTGGTTTCTATTCCCACCACTAATTTTACCTTTAGTTCTCACTATAACTGAAACACTATCTTAGGGGAAATCTAATAATACATGGCCAATATAATTTCATGAAAAATAAAATGCATCAGACATTAAAATAAAACTTACTGGTATTGCTGCACTCCATAAGTTTTGAGTTCATGTACATGGATAGTCTACAGAACCTGTAGCCAAGCTCTGATACCACTCTGTGACCCCCAACCCATATTATTACTACTGGGAAATATATAAATAGCAAAACACGGCCAAAAACTCTACCTGAAACGTTTACTATTTTTTTTAATCCCTGTGAAAATTTAACAATAAACAAGTAAGATCATTTTAGTTATAAGATAAGGACAAGCCATGTCCACAAAGAAAAGAAGCAACCCATCCTGTTATTAAACACAACAGACATCCACGTGATAAAACGCATAACGTACCCACATCACCAAGCTATTTACATGTACATATATACATCAGAGTTTTCAAAAGAGGGTACAACCCTAAACCAAAATATTATACAAGGACAAAAAGGAAAAGATGACCCATCAACATAGCCCAACAGGTTGTCATCCATGTACACTGTACTCAGTAACCTGTAGGAGGTCCAACAGCCTGCCCAATAAGCCCATGAAATCCAGCATTACCAAATTCACCTACAATGCATGAACTACGCGAGCTAATGCTCATTAAGCAAAAATTATGCATGCTGAAAGAACAATGTAATGCACATGCAATGCATTCCAAGATGTTTTAACAGAAGTGCGCAAAAACGAGTTTGAAACATTTTATTCAGACTCATTTCTTTTCATTGGGCCCTTGACCCACATGCTATGCACCGGAAAGAGCTCAACAAAATATCAATAATCATATGGCCATAATCAAATTGACACTGCCTAGGGCCATCTCCTGGGACAACCTGAGGTCCACCCCCTGTCTTTCCCAATGATCCCTCAGGAGTCTACCCCATGATCCCTCAGGAGTCTTCCCCCTGACGTGTCAATAAGGATACAATCAAGTGGACTGCCTCCTCGTGACCATTAAAGGCACACCCCCTGTCAACCCCTATAATCCTCCGAGAAGTAACACCAACTGCACCCTAAGATATATCATAAAAGCATGCCTCTCATGCGTCGATGACCTAGCGGTGGTCAACCAAAACCGTTTCTTTTCAAAGAAAGTCATGTCGTGCATGCCTCATCTCAACAATGCTCATATGTTTGCATGCGCGTGCAAATGCCAATGAATGACGTGCTTAATGAAACCATAATCATCACACTCCAATATCCACCAAGCAACATATAAACATCAAGGTTTCCACAATGCATTTATCAAGATACAAGAATCACATTAGTATCAATAAGATAGGAAATACTATGTTCATGCATTGTAGTTGCAGATGGATTTTCCCTTAACTTGCCCTGTTGTCACGCCTTACTTATCAGGTTGTTAAAAGTTATTCCCCTACCTTACGTGTGAACAACGATCTGTAATTATATTTATGTAATATCCAGTTAGCAAATTTACATATAAGACTTTGAATTTTTTAAACTAAATAACAATTAGAATTCGAAATTGAAGACCAACACCTAATAAATCTTACTCCTTTTATCATGCTTCTTTTACCATATATATATATATATATATATATATATATATATATAGATGTATGTTTAGAGCATAATTCAGTTTTCCAAGACCACTTTAATAAATCTTGTTCAATATTAGTACTTACCATTTCAGTAGTTCAAAAAAATTAGAACAGATACTTCGTTTTTTTATATATATAAGTGGAATAGTCTCTATAATAACTCATCTTGTGACTTTAAACTAACATTATATACAATATAGATACAAACACTTAACACTTTATTCCTTACAACATAGAAATCATCAGTCAGTTAGCCATATATTAACATATTTAAATTATATAAAGTCAAAAGATAGTTTAAAGACTCACTTACCATTTCATATGATTAATACAAATGCTTTTGATTTCCTTTCCCTTTATCTTTCTTTTTTTTTCCTTCCGGCTTCTTGTTCTGTTTTTTTCACTTATGTGTTTGTGTTCTATTACTGAGTTATAAAAGGTTATGTATATCTCAATCCTAATCTTGAGGCGGTGCTGAGAAGAATTAATATATTAGTTATACCCGGTTGTATATATCCATCGCAAATTATATAATGTAGTCTTATATATATTTGCATGTCATTAGCACCTGATCACTTATATCTATAGATTATTTATTTCGAAAAAATAATTTTGTTATGGTTTAAAAAAATAATACCAAATTATTCTATAAATAATTTATTATTTTTAAAAATAATTTAAATTATATTTAGTTATAAATATAGTTTTTAACATTATTTTTTCCAATTTTTATAAATAATAAATTATTTTTTTGAAATAAATAATTTATATTATTTTTTTCGAAAATATAACTATTTAGTTTTTTTATTCAAAATAAAGTTTTATTTATATTTTTACTTATATTTTTATAATATTTTTAATTTCTTTACTTTTTGAATGTTTAAATTTTAAATATAATATTATATTGATGTTATTGAATTTGAATAATTTGGTTATGGTTAAAAAGAAAATTACTTATATTATTATATTATTTTTAATATTATATTGATGTTATTGGATTTGAAAAATTATTTTTAAAAGTTGATAATGTCAAAAAAACTGAATTATTTTTGAATGTTGGAAATTTTTTCGTTAAAAACAATATTTAGAACAAAATATAGTTTAAATTATTTTTGAAATAATAAATTATATATAGAATAATACGGTATTATTTTTTTGAATGTAACCAAATTATTTTTCGAAACAAATAATTTATATTAATTTTTTTCGAAAATATAACTATTTATTTTTTTCCAAAATATAGTTTTTTTTATATTTTTACTTATATTTTTATAAATTTTTAATTTATTTACTTTTTGAATGTTTAAATTTTAAATATAATATTCTATTGATGTTATTGAATTTGAATAATTTGGTTATGGTTTAAAAAATATTTTTACTTATATTTTTATATTATTTTTAATATTATATTGATGTTACTGAATTCGATTGTTTTTTCTAAAAGATGATAATGTCAAAAAACTGAATTATTTTTAAAAGTTGAAAAAAACAATGTTAAAAACTATATTAATAACTAAATATAATTTAAATTATTTTTTAAAATAATAATTATTTATATAATAATTCGGTATTATTTTTTGAAACCACAACAAAATTATTTTTCCGAAACAAATAACTTATATTTTTTTTCGAAAAAATAATTTGGTTATGGTTTAAAAAAATAATACCAAATCTATTCTATAAATAATTTATTATTTTTAAAAATAATTTAAATTATATTTAGTTATAAATATGGTTTTTAACATTATTTTTCCAACTTTTATAAATAATAAATTATTTTTTCGAAATAAATAATTTATATTATTTTTTTCAAAAATATAACTATTTAATTTTTTTATTCAAAATAAAGTTTTTTTTTTTTTTTTACTTATATTTTTATAATATTTTTAATTTCTTTACTTTTTGAATGTTTAAATTTTAAATATAATATTATATTGATGTTATTGAATTTGAATAATTTGGTTATGGTTAAAAAATTTACTTATATTTTTATATTATTTTTAATATTATATTGATGTTATTGAATTTGAAAAATTGTTTTTAAAAGTTGATAATGTCAAAAAAACTGAATTATTTTTGAAAGTTGGAAATTTTTTTGTTAAAAACAATATTTATAACAAAATATAGTTTAAATTATTTTCGAAATAATAAATTATATATAGAATAATTCGGTATTATTTTTTTGAATGTAACCAAATTATTTTTTCGAAACAAATAATTTATATTGTTTTTTTCGAAAATATATTTATTTATTTTTTTCCAAAATATAGATTTTTATATTTTTACTTATATTTTTATAAATTTTTAATTTATTTACTTTTTGAATGTTTAAATTTTAAATATAATATTATATTAACGTTATTGAATTTGAATAATTTTGTTATGGTTTAAAAAAATATTTTTACTTATATTTTTATAATATTTTTAATATTATATTGATGTTACTGAATTCGATTTTTTTTTTAAAAGATGATAATGTCAAAAAACTGAATTATTTTTAAAAGTTGGAAAAAACAATGTTAAAAACTATATTAATAACTAAATATAATTTAAATTATTTTTTAAAATAATAAGTTATTTATATAATAATTTGGTATTATTTTTTTAAACCACAATCAAATTATTTTTCCGAAACAAATAACTTATATTTGTTTTTCGAAAATATAATTTTTTTTTCAAAATATAGTTTTTTTATATTTTATGACTAAATATCAATTTCCCACCATTTTGATACCAAAACCTAGTTTCCTTCCAAAATCATCAAACTATATGTCCAAATCATCAATTTGCTCATTATAAAAATATTTTATTAGAAAAAAAAGCCACATCAGCATTCCAGGTTAACTTGATAGGGTATAGCAGGTAACAAGACTAAAGATCTGAAAAAAATTTAGTTAGAGAACTAATATCATACAAATTAGTAAGTGAGGACTAAAGCTCCAGGTCACTCCACTTAGAGAACTAAAAAAACAATTTTGCCTATTAAATATACCCGGTTGTATATATCCATCACAAATTATATAATTTAGTCCTATATATATTTGCACATCATTAGCACCTGATCACTTATATCTATATATATATATATATTACTTTATCATATATTCAAGTCATATTATTAACATATAACTTACAGATACATGGTTAGAATATATTTAGTGTTTTCTATATTTATTTTAAAGAATTTCCTTATTTTCTAATTATAATAATATCTAATAATATTATTATTTGTTATCGTCATTACTACTATAATCTTCTTATCACTAAGTAACTATTCCCAGTAACATCTCAATTTTTCACTTAATGATATCACCTCAACATCCGACTTTCTTTCGTGCTACATTAATCCTTTAAATTAATATATATATATATATATATATATATATATACACGCATTATATTCCCCTTATACATATCGATGTCATTTGTCACATTTAAATTTGCCACGTGTAACCTAATGACTTCCGTATTTCTAATTCTACCACGTCTGTCCTAATGATATCTAAAAGTTTAGTACCTCCATTACCTTATCGTAGATGTGATTAACTACTCGGATTAATAATCCGTCAATAAATCATAGGATGAGAGTCCGAAATTATGAAATTAATCCTACGCGTATAAAATAAAATAAACTATGCAGACATTATTATATATACGAGCAACACATAAGAAACATGTAATGCATGAACTATATTGGTCTAGTGAGTAATGAGAGGCTCGGGTATTACAAAGCAGCTTATATGACTCTTTTAGAATCATTTTTTATACGATTTTTGATTTATTTAAGATTCAAAGCAAAATCTATTTACTTTTTTTTGGTGAAATATAGTTTTTATTTAAATTAAATATGGCAATAATTTCGAATCCAATCTATGCTCATTACATGTTTATTTCATTTAGAATGAATTTTAATAATATAAATTATTCTTTTTTCAGAACCAACCCTAATCCAAATTATCTATCCTTTTATTTGTTTTTATGTAATTTCTTATATTCTTTTCTTTCTGCACATGTATCTATCAGACTATCATAATATACTGTCACATTTTCACAAAATAATGAAAAATATTTTGAGTTTGACTAATTTTTAAATATTTGGCATATTTCTCACTTTTTTTAATGTCTTCTCACTATTCTTAAGAAACTTATCTTCAACAATTTTATCAATATACATATCACACGAAAATTTGTTCTTTTGATAAATCACGTGTAACATTCGGGTTTAGTTTGATATGTTACCAGAACAATATGAAAAAAGATATGTAATAACAAAAATATTATAATCCAACCTTAGACATTTCGTTCTTATTAGATAAATTACAAAAGATATCTTTTAATATAATTTATCATAAAGAAAAGACCATATAAGAAAAAACTACTAATAACTATGAAAAATTTATCTTCTAATTATCATATATTTTGTGGTTTTGCAAAAAGACAAAAAAAAGGTGGATACAAGGTAAAAAAGGAAAACTGACTAGTGGATAAAAGTAAAAAAAGAAAACTGACATTTACTTCTGCGAAGAATTGATGTTACGACCTTCAAAATACAAGAATGAAACAATAGCCACTATGTCAACCTGGTTTTTTGGTTCTTAGTCTTAACTTTTGCAATATATAACCTTATATTCTAACATATATAAGAAACACCCCTAGTTAGTTCTCTGCGTCTGAAGAACGAAAATTCTCCCTACCTTTTCAGGTTCAGCCTTCCGGTTTAGAATTTCCCATGAAGTTTTTCAATCTCCTAATACACGTCATCTTTATAGTGTTCTTTTAATTAATAGTATTCATAATTATTTTTAATTTATTAAAATAAAAAAATACACGGCATCTTTATAATGTTCTTTTTTTAATTGTTTTGCACCTAATTATAGTTACTTGTTCAATTCCTAATAATAAATAGAAAATCATATATCTTCTATTAATTATTAGGGTGAGCAAACGGTTGATTCGATGCAAAACTGAATCGAACCGCAAAAAAATAAAATTACCGAAAACCGAATTTGCACATTTTCATAACCACAATCGAACCACATTGCTAGAAAACCGAACTATTTTGCTTCTGTTTATTCGGGCTTTGTTTTGGGACTCTATTTTGAAAAAGCCCTTCGATTTGATTCTGCCTTAAATTTAAGGGGATAATTGTAATATATTATTAAATGTTAGGGGATTTTGAAATATTTTTTGCTTATAAATGGTAACATGTAAAACAAAATCAAACCTCAAGGGATTTTTTGTAATTTTTAGAATTTTCAGGAGTTTTTCAATTTTCCGCGAATTCATATTTATCGTCATTATTACAAATTTTGTTAATGAAATAAATTTGTCACTAACGTTTTGGCGTAATCAATGACAAAATATTTTGTGGTCATGAACTAACATATTTGGTGACATCAAATGCCATCACCAATTATTATCATTAAAATATTTTCCTCTAATTTTTTGTGTGAATTCCTACATTCTACAAATAACTATGACACAATTCAATTAATCGTCATGAAATATGCAAATTAGTGACAAAATATAATATTGATAATGACAAAATTTAATGGTCATAAAAGAGTATTTTGAAATGACACAAATAACTTTCATCATTATTAATTAACAAATAATGACAAATCTTTATGCGTGCCAAAACAAATCGTCATAGAATATGTCTTTGTTGACGAAATAAGAGTGTCACTATTTTGTTGGAGTGAAAAATGACAAATTACGATGTTGTCATTAAAAGAAATAATTCATGACACAAAATTTCATCACCAATTATCACCAATTCGTCATCGAAATATTTTCCGCCAAAATTTTGGTGTCGAATTCCACCTTCTATGAAATACAGTGACGAGTTTTTGTTAATCGTCATGAAATAGGAAATTTTGTGACGACAACTAATACCAATAATGACGAAATTAAATGGCATCATAATAGTGTACTTTACAATGACAAAAATAAAAGTTGTCACTTTTAATTAACAAATGATTACAAATAGTTATGCGTCGAGAAATATTTCGTCATAAAATGTGTGATTTCTTGTAGCGACTATGCCTAACCCTTCCTGACTCAGCTTCCCTTCCTCTAGGAGTGTATTGCACTGGAGCTTTTGATTTTCCAGCCGAGTGACTGCTGGAACTTGGCTGCTTAACAACCGAATTGCATAGCTCAATTCCTTTCTCCGAGTGCAGATCCCAGGCTTGAGTTAGAGTCATATCTCGAAAATAACCTTCTTCTTCTAGAATCTGGACATTCCTTTAGAGATCGGGCTCAGATCCAGCATCAGGTATAGAAAATTCTCTTGGGGGCTTTATAGCAGGGTAATCCCTTCCGGCTGGAGGACCATCATACTGTTTTCTGATATCTTGGATACGCGCTGATTGCTTCTCAGCTACCTTCTCGAATGCAACTTCAATGGCCTTCCTTGATTCTTTTATTGCCATCTCATCTTTTTATTCAACGGTCAGCTCTTTCGGTAACTTGCTGAGAATAGAAGCAGTGATATCTCCTTGCTGTGGGGTTTCAGCAAACATGAGTTTAAAAGGAAGATTTTTCGAACTTCCTTCCCCCTCAGCTGTGTCACCTCTCTTCGCCTCCTTATTACCCTCTTTCTTCTCCTTTAGTCTCTTTAAGGCATCATCTTCCTCCCTTTTGGCATCATCACCAAACAAAAGGGTTAGGCCAAGGAACAATCCGCTCAGAATGGAATCTAGTCGGCTGTTGGTTGAATTTTACTTGATATCTGCCTTGGAGTGGGCTGTTCGGAACTCTGACCGTGTAGCCTTCGACTCAGCTGTCACCAACTTCATCTCTGCCATAAGAAGACTGAATTTCTGGTTCATGTTGTCCTCTACGCGAGTAATTTCACTCTAATGATGCAGCTTGAGCAACTCCATGTCCGACTTATGTGAGGTTTCCATTCTGACCATGTATTCCTTAATTCTCTGCTGAAACTTTGACGTATCCACACTCCAAACCAACATCAGTGCAAACAAGGCCTTGAAGTAACGGACCTGCTCTGAGCGCATGGCAGTCTTCTGTGCAGCCCATTCCCTGATGCGTAGGATAACTCCTCCAATATCTGCGCTGAGGGTTGCATCACGATTGTCCAAACGAAGATCCAGTGATGCGTGGTGGCATTCCATCTTCTCAATTTCATCACAAATTTTCTTGAACGCATTTCAGAACTCGGCTGTCGAAGCCGACGCTTCTTCCGGCCACACTGCATCAAAATCAAAACCCATAGGCACAATCGTATTAGTTGGAATAATGGACTCTTCCTGCACGGTATATTTCTCTTATTCTCGGGCGGACTCAGCTTCCATATCAGGGGATTCAGCATTGAAGGGAAAAATGTCTTCAAAGATATTGTCTTGAACAAAAGTAATCCCCAAAGGTCCACGCTAGGGGGCCTTTCCCTGTTCTTGTTGCAATTGATCAGCTCTCGGTGCCTCGACTGATACAACGTCATTGGCAGATAATGCAGCTGTGGGAGCCTATGATGGAGCTATTTGAGTCGTTACTGCTGCATCTGTGGTAGCCTGTGCCGCTGACTGTGTTCCATCTGGAGCAGTTGTATCTGTCTGCTCAGCTGATTGAGCCTCAACTTTCTTAATAGCTTCGTCGGTCTTAGTAGGATTTTCCTTTTGAGGTAACGGGTCCTCAACTGTCTTAACAGAGCCCTCGGAGTGTGATGTGGCCTGAGGCAATGGCTCATCATCAAAGTTGAATCTCATCGGAGCTGTCTTATCACTGACATTTCTCCATGAGTTATGAACATCCTCAGCCTCTTCCTGCGTATAATCTTTATTATGAGTGGACTCAGCTTCATCCTCTGATCCCAAAAAAGATGTATCGATATGTTCTTGGGAATCATGAAGGGCGTTGATCTCCTGCATCAGCTCCTTCTACTTGAGGAAAGTTCTCCCGTTTCAGTTCCTTACCTAAGGAAGTCTCAACCTCCTTTAGGCCTTCGTTACCCCCATCAGTCTCAACCGTTGTGGGGCCTTTTACATTCCCTTGGGCAGACTCAGCTGTCTTGGGGTCTTCAATGGTATCCTTCAGAGTCTCAACTCTTAGGACTGCACTTTCATGGCCAAGAGTCTCAACTCCCGTGGCCTCTTTTCCATCCTTTGCCTTAGCTGCATCAGCAGCTTCATCGACCTGCATTTCAGATGAAACCTCAGCTGGACCAGTCTCAACCATTTGAGCTTTGTTGATTCCACTCTACTTATCTGTTGTTTGCTCTCCTTCGCCTCCAAACTTCTTAGAGTTGTCTTCCACAACATCCTCCGACTTGGCTGTGGTGGAGAGAGCTTCCCCCTCAGCTGGCGCACCAGCTGAGTGAACGATAATGGGGTTACTCAGCTCCTAAGACACGACTGTGTTTCCTGTTGAGTTGTCAGCCGTTGGGGCAGGTGTCTCAACACCTTCTTTGGGGGTAGGCTTGGCTTAGGTGCCCGCGTTCCCAACTTCATCGTCGTTCACCTGAGATCCATCTTGAGAATGCACGGGGGACGTGGTCACTGCAATGACAGTTGCAATCTCCTGCGCCACTCCCAATAGGTCAGATCGAGGAGAGATTTTAGAAGACTCTCCTGGACCTTCTTGAAGGTTTTGCTCGTGCATGGATCGAGATTCTCTGACAGCCTGTTGTAACTTGACCTTTTCAACTACAGCAGCTGGGTCCATCTCCTCCAAATCGCTGCTGTCAGTGGACTCCATGAGATGTTCATGGGTTCCAATCTACATACACATTTTGGAGTTCTCCAAGGCTTTAGTTTTGTCCACGGTCTTCACCTTTTCATCCTCTTTGATAGTACGGAGGGCCTCCATGCATAAATTTTCATCCAGGGCATATTGGACAGACACTTTCCAGAGGAAGCTTAGAAGCTCCTTTTCTTCGTCGATGAACTCCGAACGAGTGAAGTGCTGTCTGGAGTAATCTAGCTTCCAACTTATCCAATTCCTTAGCCCCTGGTGGATGTCCAGGATAGACTTGAGAGTACATAATTAGATCGTCATCATCATCTTCTCTGGCCTCTAGAATAGTAGCCAATAGAGCTTGCTCCTCCTCAGGTTAAAAAGCATCAGTTTGAGGGGGTGAGACAACCTTTCTTTCTACGTCTTGGTTGTCTCAGCTTCTTCCGTTTCCACAGCTGTTTCTCGGACAACTGGGTCTTCAATGCTCTGCTGATCTGTATCAGCAGTTTTCTCTCATCAATCTTTTATTGAGACTGCTCCTCTTGAGCATCAGCAGTCTCAACGGGCTTCTCTAGCTGAGTACCAAACTCGGCTGTCTTCTCCAATCTGACTTCTTGAACAACCATACTCTCTTTGTGGCAACCAGTGGAATTTCTGGTCCCTCTACTTCTTCAACATCACGTTTTTTCAACGCAGCTGCCTTGCGAGACTTGGCAGTGTACTTCTTCTTCATAACTGGAGAGTCCTCAGTCTCGGCTGCGGGGGCAGGGGCATCGGCTGCTGGGGCAGGTGCTTGTGGTTTGGCTGCTAAGGCAGGTGCATTCTTGGATTTGGCTGCTGGGGCAGGAGCATGTTTAGCTGACACAACTCTCTTCTTAGAAATAGGCTTAGGCGAGAGAGATGGAGCGATCTCAAATGATTCTTCTTCTGGGTCAGCTAATTCCCCCTCACTGGTATCAGCTTTCTTTGCATGGGCTTTCTTCTGTGCGCCTGAGAGGTTTGCCTTGAACATCCTCTTATTCGCATAGAAGGGCTTCCCATGGCACAGTGCATTTCCCTTGATCTCCATCAAGTGGCTAATGACAAGGCCATACCCCAGGGAACAACCATAAGTCCCATCCTCCTTGTTGGACTTGTTGATCACATTATGGCATACTCGGCTGAAGACGAACTCAGCCTAATTCACTTTCTTATCCTGCATAATCGCAACCATCTCTATCAGCTTTGTCCGTGATAGCTGGTTGAAGCTCCCAAACTTCATATCCACACATTTGGACACAATGTCCATCAATTTGTGGTAGTCCTCCTTGATAAACTCCTTCTTAGCTGTATACACAACTTTAGCAGCATACTCGGGCTTCACAACTTCCTTCCAAGCTGCAGCCAAGTTAACGTCCTTCTCGGCGATATCCTTCAAACCTTCCGTCGGCAGGAAGCAGTGTTCAGCAAGGTCCTTAGCAGTAATCTTGATGTCCTTGCCGTGGACGGATGAGCGAATCTCATCTTCATGAACCTCGGCGTTCACGTAAAACTTGGGGACCTTCTCCAAGTACGTGTGCGTGAACTCCATAGAGAGAAAGTCCTTCAGACCAGACTTCTCAAGCTTGTCAGCGTTCTTCTTCACCAGGGCTTCATCAGCGCCCTACTTGGTCATCCCCTTGAAATCCACTGAAGCACCAGAGTGAATATTCTCAGAAAGCTCGGCAAAATCGTGAGTAGCAGCCATTTTTAGAACGGTTGATCGGAGAAATACGTGAAAAATTTTATTTTAGAGAGTAGGTTTCAAACAGTTGCAAAGAGAGTTCTTTCTTGCTTGCTGAAGACGAGAGTGTTTGTGTGAAGAGAGAAAATGAATTTTGGTATATATGGGACTCGAAAGGACGATTTTTGGAATTTGAAAATTTTAATCAAGATCAATGGTCAGGATTGACTCTTCAAAACCGCATTAATTTCCCCACATTAAATGCAGCAGCATTTATATCCAATCATATAGTTTACTGTGCAACTTTTGTAATGACAGTCATAATTACTCTGACGTCATCCTTAAAAAATATTCCCGCTTGAATAAAACGACTGCGTTTTTGTCAATTAGCTCATAAATGATTCAATTCTCATCCAACCTGACTTAGCTCTGCTTCTCTCTTCACATAATATCACTTAGCTATCAGCTAACTCGATATAGTTGACTTCCCGACTAGGCTGTTTCACTTGGCTGAAATGTGAAACTTGCTTATTTTCCATTCTCTCTTCTTCCGTCTCTGTTGATTGAGTCTTCTGAGTATTCTAACTAAGCTCAATTAAGCCTAACTCATTCGTGAGCTCTTAAAACCTTGATTCACATAATGGCTTTGTGGATATGTCAGCTAACTGCTTATCAGTTGAGATGTATTCCAAAGTGATGTCTTTCATTTTAACACGATCTCTTATAAAATGATATCTGACATCAATATACTTTGTTCTTGAATGCAACACTGGATTCTGAGTGATTGCAATAGCACCAGTGTTATCACACATAATTGGAATCTCTCTTTCTTCAATATCATAGTCTCTCAGCTGCTGTCTCATCCATAAGACTTGGGCACAACAGCTGCCCGCAACTATGTACTCTGCTTTAGCTGTGGATGTAGCTATTGAATTATGTTTCTTGCTGAACCACGAAACTAATATGTTTCTAAACATTTGACATGTGCCTGAAGTACTCTTCCTGTCAACTCTACATCCAGCATAGTCTGAGTCTGAATATCCTACCAGCTTGAATCCTCCTTCCTTTGGATACCATAATCCAACTTCTTGTAATCCCTTCAAATATCTTAGGATTCTCTTAGCTACAGTCATGTGACTTTCTTTTGGTGCAGATTGAAATCTGGCACCTACACCTACTGCAAAGGTGATGTAGAGCAATGATCCAATGAGGGCTCTATATCTGGTTGATCAACAGCTTTGCCATCTGCATCCATGTCCATCTTGACTGATGTATTCATAGGGATCTTCACTGATGACTTCTCTTCCATACCAAATTTCTTCATTAAATCTCTGGTATACTTGGTTTGGCTTATGAAGGTTCCATCCTTCAATTGCTTGACTTGATGTCCTAAGAAAAAAGTCGGCTCTCCCATCATGCTCATCTCAAATTTGCCTTGCATGAGGTTTGAGAACTTGTCACACAACTCTTTGTTTGTGGATCCAAAATTGATATCATCCACATATATTTGAACAAGCAGTATACTCTCTCCATCTTGAATCCTGAAGAGTGTTCTATCAACTTTGCCTTTGGTGAATCCATTGTCAATTAGAAACTGAGACAATATATCGTACCATGCTCTTGGTGCTTGTTTCAATCCATATAGTGCTTTCTTGAGCTTGTAGACTTTATCTCTAATAGTTTTCTGCTCAAAACCTAAAGGTTGTTCAACATAGACTTCTTCCTCTAGCAGTCTATTTAGAAATGCACTCTTCACGTCCATTTGATATACTGTGAATTTCTTATGTGCAACATAAGCAAGAAACATCCTTATTGCATCTAATATGGCAGCAGGAGCAAAGGTTTCATCAAAATCTATACCTACTTCTTGGCAATACCCTTTGGCTACCAATCTTGCTTTGTTTCTTACAATAGATCCTTCCTCATTCATCTTGTTCCTGAATACCCACTTAGTACCAATAACATTTTGGTGGGTTGGCCTTTGAACTAATTCCCATACTTTTTTCCTTTCAAACTGATTCAGCTCTTCTTGCATGGCCTGAATCCAATGTGTGTCTTCCAAGGATTGAGACACATCTTTAGGCTCTATTTGGGAAATAAAACAAGTGAACATTACTTCATGTTGTGCTCTGGATCTGGTTCTTATGCTATCTCTAACATCTCCAAGGATTAACTCAGGTGGATGGTCTCTTAGCCATCTCACATCATATTGGAGTAAGTCTGCTGGATTCAACCGTCTCATAGATAAGTTGTCTTGAATAACTTCTTCATCTTCATTCAGCTGTAGACCTTCCAGTTGTCTTTGAGATTCATCTATCTCATCATCATCAGGGTTAAGTGCTTTCATTTCTTCTTCAATATAAGGACTCTTCTGCATAGTTGGCTGATTTTGCTTATCAGCTAACTCATCAATGTCTTCTCCATTCACATTAGGTTCATCAAAAACCACATGGATAGACTATTCTGTGGCCATAGTCCTCTTGTTCAACACTCTATAGGCTTTACTCTCAGCTAAGTATCCCAAAAAGATACATTCATCAGCTTTATCATCAAAAGCCTTCAAATTATCCTTGCCATTGTTGTGGATGAAGCATTTACATCCAACTATCTTGAAATATCCAACATCTGTCTTTCTCCCTGTCCAAATTTCATAGAGAGTCTTGGTCAATTGCCTGTTAATCATGCATCTATTCTGAGTGTAACATGTTTTATTTATGGCTTTAGCCTAAAATTTCTTAGGCAATCCAGCTTCAGCTAACATTGTCCTTGCAACCTCCTTGAGAGTTCTGTTCCTTCTTTTTGCTACTCCATTTTGCTGTGGAGTCCTTGCTGCTGATAACTCATGAGCAATACCATTTTTAACACAATACTGAGTTATTTTCCCATTGACAAACTCAGTTCCCCTATCAGACCTTATATTAATAATGGTTTGACTCTTCTCATTTTGAACTCTTCTCATCAGCTGAGGCAATCTCTGCAAAGTTTTCTTCTTTTTTCACATGAAGATAGTCCTTGTATATCTTGAATAATCATCCACCACCACTAAGGTGTATATCTTTCCACTGATGCTAGCTGGCTCAACTGGACCAAATAAATCCATATGCAACAGATGCAATATCCTGGTAAAAGAAGGACTTGGCTTATCCTTGAATGATTATTTGATTTGCTTTCCCATCTGGCATGCATCACATATTCTTTCTTTCTTGAACACTGAGTCTGGCAATCCTTCCACAAGATGACTCCTTGCAAGCTTGTTGATTGTCTTGAAATTCAGATGACTCAGATTTTTATGCCACAACCAACTGGATTCGGCTGTGCTCCTTGGTAGCAGACATGTGCTTGGTGTAGGAATATAACAATATACACACACATATCCTTTTGCCTTATTCCTTGCAGCACAATTTCATTTGATTCAGCATCTTTGATCTGGCATTTCCCCATGTTGAATCCTACATTGTAGACTTTGCCACAAAGTTTGCTTATGCTTAACAGATTGAAGTTGAGACCTTCAACATAAGCAACATATGTGATCTGCAGTCCATTCTTATTGATGGATCCTGTGTCTTTGATCTCCCCTGGAGCTTCATTACCTCCAAATATGACTTTAGCACCTCTGATCTCCTTGAATCTTGACAGATTTCTTTTATTCGCTGTCATATGTCTAGAAAAGCCACTATCCATTGTATCAAGTTCCTTGGCACTCAGTTGTTCCTTGAACCTGCAATCAAGGAAATCAATTTTTAGGTACCCATACTTGCCTGGGTCCTTGGGGGTTAGTGCTATAAGTGGTTGCAATCTATTAGTACCATAATCATAATGCACATTAGAAAATTGTTGGGGGTTTTAAGATCATACAACTGTCTCTTTTGTCTGTATGCGTGTGTGTTTGTTTTAGCAATTTCTTTCTTGGTATAGTTGTGAAATTTCTGAGTGTAGTATTTGGGTGCATAAATGTGCTGATAATAGCTCTTTTGTCTTGGGAATGACCTTTGTTGAAGTTGAGGTCTTTGCCATTTTGTCTTGTATCATATAGGTCTTTGCTGATATTTCACATTATTCCAATCAGCGTTTGGATAGTTTATACCATTCTCATCATATGTATTTCTTTGATGAAATTTCTGGGGCTTTTGGTAGCTCTATTTGGCTCTTACAGAGTATTTTCTGTTAGGAGTCTGCTGATGGACCTGTCTGGATTTCTTCTCAGCTGTCCTTTCAACATACTCTACTGGCTTCTTTCCTTTTCCTTTGTAACCAAGTTCAATATGATTGTGATTGTGCTTTGGTGTGAATGTGGGTGCAACATTTTGTGTTTTATGTTTTTGGATTCCTTCACATCTTGAAGATTCTTTCTCCAAAATCACTCTTGGAGTTTGACTATGCACAAAGGAATCAAATCGTATGCCTATCTTGTCTCCACATTCTTTTTGACTCATAATAAGTTCATCCAATGATTTGGATGTTTTTGTTAATGAGACAATCACATTTTTGAGATCTTTTTCTCTCTTTTCTATAGCAGCTAACTCTGCTATAATCTTGGCATTTTAAGCCTTCAACATATTATTCTCATCAGCTATGTGACTTAGAGTTGTAACACCCCCTAATTTTCTATTAGGGTTAGTTAATTATAAAGTCTAGGATTTTAAATATTTACCCAATATAGAGAATTTTCATGTTTATCTTTTTTTCCACCGCCCAAACTTATTTTACTTAAAGGTCCATTTTATTAAGCCCATATGTGTATTTTTGGATTCTAAAATTTTTTGTTTATCGATTAGTCTTCTTTTGTTGAGATATTCATTATCGAATACGTGTATATCCATCGATTTCATAAGATTTCCTAATATATGGCTATTGAAACTCTCAAGTCCATATCTCAATAAGTATTTACAAATATAAAAACTCTCAATTACACGTTCGGTTTCCCGTGAAATCTCTCAATCTTTCTCTACTTTCTCTACAAAAACCATGTTCTCACGATCTTATTCTAACGTCAAAATAAACCTCCGAATCCCCTATAGTTGTCATCGAAATACTTCTCAATTATTCAACATAAAAACCAACTCCCAACCAAACACAAACCATCCCAAATTTGATAGTAAGGGTTCACGCCAAATATAATTTCATCATGTATCGCCATTCGCTTGTTCTTTGAACTCCGAAAAACAAAATAGTAAGCCCGTCCCCAAATAACCAAATTTCAGCCCAAACCAAAAAAAAAAGGAAGGGAAAAAGAAAAGAAACCGTAACCCCCGCCGAGTTCCACATGCCACAACACACCCGCCATCGCCATGTGGAGGTGTGTGACAGATGTTGCGGCGGGTTTGGGAAGTAAGAGAACGAGAGGGAGAAAGATGGGGAATAAGAAGGAAATTTGGGGAAATTGCAATTTGGTTCTATTTGAGAGGAAGAAGGAATTGGCGTTGAAGAGAGATAAGAGTTGCAGAGAGATGAATGGGAGAATGGGGCATGATTTGGGGCTAATGTTTTAATTGAGGAAGTTAATTCTTTAATTGGAGAATTTGACTTTCATGAACCGAGTTGACTTTCATTAACCAAATTTTTGACAACCCATTGTCTCGCTTATGAAGCCCGATTCATTACTCCTATTTCAATTTAATCCTTCAAGCCAAATCGGGTATTTTATTAAATTTCGAGTTTTCAAAATTCCTTTTATATTTAACTTATTTTACTATATTATTTATTTATTCTATATTTTATAATTTATCGTAGGAACCGTTGAAACGAGGAATATGATTTACTACATTTTGTTATATTCTCTCGCACAAGATATCTCGCATTTATTCGAGGTGGGGATATTCTATTCACTTATTGTTTGTCGCTATTAAATGCTTCGTTGTAATTGTTTATGTGCAATGTGAAAGTAAATCATGTTAGCCTTGAATCTGTCCGGATCGAATATCCTCGGGGTGAACCCGCATTGTTATAATTAGTCTTCATTTTCCGGGATCAAAAGTATCCTCGGGTGAACCCGCAATACTTAGTCGGGGTCATAAGAAGGTCCGGATCGTATATCCTCGGGTGAACCCGCAATATAAAGTAATCGCTCAAAAGTAAAAGTTAAATTACATATTGAATGTTTACGATTATGCCTATTGATGTATTTAATTTTGACAAACGTATCCCCATTGAGCGAGTTGAAAGCTCACCCCATATTCATTAACATTTTTCAGGTTAAGGAGTCTAGGCGAGGATTGGAGGCGGTGGATGCGAAATCAATGTTTTTATTTATTTTACAAAATTTAGGAATATTTTATTTTGTTAACAAATTTTAGTTACCATTTATTTTTGAATGACTGTCTTGTGGGTTCGAATTAAAAGTATTTTTGTTTATTTGGATGCAAGTTTTTAATCATATGCTATTTTTTTAAAATTGTGTTCTTTTATTTAAGCTTATTGCACTACTTGTTAAAATTTTTGTACTGTTAGAGAATTTGGGTTGTTACAAGGAGAGAGAGAGAGAGAGAGAGAGAGAGAGAGAGAGAGAGAGAACTACATCATCAATACATTGAATTGTTTGAGATACAGAGCAAATTGGATACTTAGCTTACTGTTATGAATTGTTTTTGGGCATGTCAGAAGTACATAATGTGTCCACGATTTGATGATGAAGAAATTTGTAGATGACCTTAACCTTATTCATAACTATAAGGATTTGCACATAGGTAGAAATTTGTCCTATAAAGTACTTAGCTATTTTGGAGGGAAAGTACAAAAGTTCGAAACAAAGATGTGTCACTCATTAAGGTGCAATGCAATAGACAAGAAAGAAAGAAGTGAGCTTAGTTTTTTGAAATCTTCCAAATACTCTTTTTATACTTAAGACATGTACCCATTTCAGGACATTCTAGATTGTAACACCCCCTAATTTTCTATTAGGGTTAGTTAATTATAAAGTCTCAATATAGAGAATTTTCATGTTTATCTTTTTTCCAAATTTGTTATTTTACTTAAAGGTCCATTTTATTAAGCCCATATGTGTATTTTTGATTCTAAAATTTATTTTTTATCGATTAGTCTTTTTGTATATCCATCGTTTCATAAGATTTAACCTAATATATGGCTATTCTTCAAGTCCATATCTAAATAAGTATTTACAAATATAAAAACTTTTACACGTTCTTTCCCATGAAATCTCTCAATTCACTTTCTCTACAAAAACCATGTTTCACGATCTTATTCTAACGTCAAAATAAACCTCCAAATAACTCCCTCTATAGTTGTAAATCGAAATACCAGCCTCAATTATTCAACATAAAAACCAACTCCCAACCAAACACAAACCACCGCCAAATTCAAATTAAACACCCTACACATCACCACTATAGTAAGGGTTCACGCCGTAAATATAATTTCATCATGTATCGCCGATTCTTAGTAAGCCCGTTAACCAAATTTCAGCCCAAACCAAAAAAAAGGAAGGGAAAAAGAAAAGAAACCGAACCCCGGCCGAGTTCCACATGTCAACTTCAAGGTGTTCAATGGGAAGTTTAAGAAGGAAATTTGGGGAAATTGCAATTTGGTTCTATTTGAGAGGGAAAGAGGAATTGTGAAGAAGAAAGGTGAAGAGAGATAAGAGTTGCAAGAGATGAATGGGAGAATGGGGCATGATTTGGGGCTAATGTTTTAATTGAGGAAGTTAATTCTTTAATTGGAGAATTTGACTTTCATGAACTTGAGTTGACTTTCATTAACCAAATTTTTGACAACCCATTGTCTCGCTTATGAAATTCATTACTCCTATTTCAATTCTAATCCTTCAAGCCAAATCGGGTATTTTATTAAATTTCAGTTTTTCAAATTCCTTTTATATTTAACTTATTTTACTATATTATTTATTTATTCTATATTTTATAATTTATCGTAAACCAAATTCGAGGAATATGATTTACTACATTTTGTTATATTCTCTCGCACAAGATATCTTGCATTTATTCGATCTTCTATTCACTTATTGTTTGTCGCTATTAAATGCTTCGTATATGTGTAATTGTTTATGTGCAATGTGAAAGTAAATCATGTTAGCCTTGAAGAAGGTCCGGATCGGAAGTTTCTCGGGGTGAACCCGCAATGTTATAATTAGTCCAAATTTGAAGAAGGTCCGTGATCAAAAGTATCCTCGGGGTGAACCCGCAATACTTAGTCGGGGTTCCGGGATCGTATCCTCGCTACTATTAACTTCAAAGTAAAAGTTAAATTACATATTGAATGTTTACGATTATGCCTATTGATGTATTTAATTTTGACAAATGTATCCCCATTGAGCGAGTTGAAAGCTCACCCCATATTCATTAACATTTTTCAGGTTAATGGCGAGGATTGGAACTCGGTGGATGCAAATCAATGTTTTTATTTATTTTACAAAATTTAGGAATATTTTATTTTGTTAACAAATTTTAGTTACCATTTATTTTTGAATGACTGTCTTGTGGGTTCGAATTAAAAGTATTTTTGTTTATTTGGATGCAAGTTTTTAATCATATGCTATTTTTTTAAAAATTGTATTCTTTTATTTAAGCTTATTGCACTACTTGTTAAAATTTTTGTACTGTTAGAGAATTTGGGTTGTTACAGAGTACTCAGCTCTTTTGTCAGCTGTGAGTTTTGGCTTTTAAGCTGGATGTTTTCCTCATTCAAAAGTGTGTGTGAGGTTTTACTGTCCTCAAAATCTTTCATCATTTTGCCTAATGAATCATAAAGATCTGTGTGTGATGAAGTGTGTGTATCGCAGTCACTATCACCTTAATCAGAATGAGATGAGTTAGAATGTACCTCATCTTCTTGATCTTGTTGATCTTGTTCTTTGGCCATGAGGCAGATCAAAGCCTCATCCTCTATATAACTTGAGTAGTAAGCTTCATTACTATCTGAGTTTGCTGCCTCTTTGCACTTGGCTGGCTCAGCAGCCAACATGGCTTTCTTTTTTTTCTTGTCTTCTTCTTTCTTCCTCATTTCTATATTTGTTGACTGGTGGATAGGGACAGTCAACAACAAAGTGTCCTGGTTGTCTGCAATTCCAACACAGGTTTTCAGCTCTTTGATCAGCTCTGTCTGTCCTTTGATTATCAGCTCTTTGATAATCAGTTCTCTGATGTTAAGCTCTCTTGGGCGGCCCGTCCTCCCTTGCTTTGGATGCTGCTGAATGTCTTCTGGAGGTTTCACCCTTGTTTCTTTTATAGTTCTTGTGAAAGAACTTGTTGAATCTCTTTACCATGAGGGCAATCTCCTCCTGGTCAATGGTCTCTTTCGGCTCAACTTTCTTCCCATCACTGGCCAATAATGCAGCTATCTTTGGTACAACTATTTCCTCTTGCTCTTTCCTTCTCAACTCAAATTCATAGGCTTTGAGGTCTGGGAATAGCTCATGATTAGATGTTCTTGATAGGTCCATTGAATGTCTCAGGGCCATGACCTTCATTTCCCATTCAGCTGGGAGGGCTCTTAATATCTTCATGCACATCTCCTTCTGAGTGTATTCTTTCCCAAGAGCTGAAAGTTCATTTGTTATCTCTGTGAATCTGGCATCCAGCTGATCCAGACTCTCACCTGCAACCATTTTAAAATTTTCAAATTTTTGAACAACAACAATTAATTTATTTTCCTTAATCTGTTCAGATCCTTCACAAACCAGGGTTAGCTTATCCCAGATTTCTTTGGCTGATTTGCACGACTTGAATTTGTTGAACATTGCCTTGTCCAACGTCTTCTAGAGTATATTCTTGGCCACACTATCTAGGTTATATCTCTTTCGATCTTCATTTGTCCATTTAGTGCATGGTTTTTCAACCATGGCTGGTCTAGCTTCATCAGCAACTTCCTCTCCTTCAGCTGCAACTGCTCTTCTTACAACTGTATTGACTTTGAGTATTTCCAATTGCCCATCCTCTATCAAAAGTCACATTTCATCGGGTAAAGCGGATAGATGAGCGTGCATACAAATCTTCCAGTCATCAAACTCTTCCACAGTGAACATTGGAATGCGAGTTAGATTTGCTTCCATGATAAAACTTTGCTTTAAAGATGAAAGACTTTGAAAACACAAGTGCTAAAACTTTTGAAAAAGATTGAGATATAGTTCAGTAACCAGTGCGGAAGGCTCAAAGAACCAACCGCTCTGACACCACTTGTCGGTCCCAAGGGGTGTGGTGTAAGGTTTAGGGGGTGGGGGGATTGAATAAACCTTAATAAATTTTAACTTTTAGTCTTTTTAAGATTTTCAACAGAGTTGACTCAAATCAGCTGTGTCCTTGGGGGACAACTAGGTTGGCTATATTCAGCTAAGTTACTCACTCACAGACTCGATAGAGATGTTGATAGTATAACTTGGCTGCTTAAGCTAACCCTTAACTTAGTTGATTTGGTTTTTAACAGCGGAAGACTTAACACCCTTTAGATTAATTAAAGCTCATTTTTAACACTTGTTTTAGCACTTGTTATTTATTAGTTGGATAGCAGATTTAACTTAACCCCAAATATAAAAGTATATGCAAGAATGTAAGTGCTGAAAGTAAATTGACACAAGTAATTTTTATAGTGGTTTGAGGATGGGGTAATTCCTCTAATCCACTATTCTCCAACTCCTGAAGGAATCCATGTGACGCCCACCCCTATTACTACTACTAGAAACTATTTAAATAGTACAACTCGACTACAAACTTTATTCAAAACGTGCAAATTTTTCTTTTTTTTTCCTTTTCCTTATGTAAATTTAAAAACGGACAACAACAAAATAACTCATGTACGCAGCAAAAAGAGTTTACCATTTATAAGAAAAAGGCAGTCAACCCTGTCTGCAAGTAAACAAGAGGACTACATATACAAGCCTATGAATCAAACTAGCACACTATTTACATAAGAGTTTTCAAAGAGGGTACCACCCAAACCAAAATATAATACAAGACCAAAAAGGGAAAGATGACCCATCAACATAGCCCAACAGGTCGTCATCCATGTACACTGTTCTCAATAACCTGTAGAAGCTCCAGCAGCCTGCCCAATAAGCTCATGAAATCCAGCATCACCAGACTCACCTACAATGCATGAACTACGTGAGCTAACGCTCAGTAAGCGAAAATCATGTATGCCAAAGGAATAATGCAATATGCGTGCGGTGCATTCCAAATATATTATGCCACTAATTCATGTTTATGCACCAAGGTATTTTATTCAAAATCACTTTCTTTTACTGGGCCCTTGGTCCACCAGCTATGCACCGGAAAGAGCTCAACACAATATCATTAATCACATGGCCATAATCAAATTGACACCGCCTAGGGCCATCTCCTGGGACAACCTGAGGTCCACCCCCTGTCTTCCCCAATGATCCCTCAGGAGTCTTCCCCCTGATGTGTCAATAAGGGCATAGTCAAAAAGTCATGTTGTGCATGCATCATCCCAACAATGCTTATATGTTATGCGTGCACGTGCAAATGCCAATACGTGCAAATGCTAATGAATGACATGCTCAATGCATCCATCAAGATACAAGAATCATATTTAACATCAATAAAGCAGGAAATACTATGTTCATGCATTGTAGTTGCAGATGGATTTTTACTTACCTCACATCGGTTGTGATAGACATACTAGTCTGATAATGTGTGAATGTAACTCTTCAACTTTAGGTATGAACAATCTGTAATGACACAATATGTAAATTTCTAATATTCAGTACCCATGATTACTATTCCTGAGCTTTAATCCTTAAATTTGAGTAAGTAGTAATTAAACTTTAAACATATAGTTTAGACTTAGTTGAATCTACCAAGCACCACAATCTCTCCTTGATCGATATATGTTATTACAAGCATGTATATATATATAGGCACTCAATGTTAAACATTATCATGATTTCATTTAAAGGTATTTAAAGTTTCATACAACAAAAGCCCAGAATCTCTTAACAATTTTATTTTTTTTCTTTCTTTTTCTTTTATTTATATATTTTTGTGTGTATGTGTGTATTCATATATATTATATTCATATATCCATATTTCAAACCTTTCCATAAAATTCAAGTCTGTAAAACACAAATATAACAACTTATTGTATATATATATTTTATATATATATACTCACCCATGGAAAGAATTGAAATCTTGTTTAACTTTACAATTTGTTGTTTGAGAGAAGGCAATTCAATGAAAGTGTTCATACCATATGCTAATTTAGAAAATTAGAAACCTACTTAATTAAGAGATGAAAATGAAACTTACGAATATGAAGCAACCTCTATTCATTTCCTTTCTACGCCCTTTTTTTTCAAATGTTCTCTCCCTTCATTCCTATTATATTCGACCGCTCGCTTCCTTTCTATAACCCCATGTACTTACACTCCAACCAATATATGCGTGTATGTTTATCTATTATATGTTAGTGTACACCCAATTTCATGTAAGGCGGTGGTTTGTTTTTACCAGCACATCCATCTATCATTATCTATATAGGTAACAAACATGAGGTATATATATAATATATATATAATAATAATATTAATAATTTTATTTTACTTAAATATTTATGTACGAAAGTTTGTGGTAGTGTTTAGGTGATTGAATTATTACATGTATGTTTACTCTTACATTTATATTTATTTATATATATATATATATATTAATATATATTATAGGCTTCACTATATAAAATAATATATTTATACATATATTTGATCTGTGTATCCGAATTAGTTTTAATGCTCTTCTTTGTTTCTTTCTTAATTAAGAGATGAAAATGAAACTTACGAATATGAAGAAACCTCTATTCATTTCCTTTCTACGCCCTTTTTTTTTCAAATGTTCTCTCCTTTCATTCCTATTATATTCGACCGCTCACTTACTTTCTATAACCCCATGTACTTACACTCCAACCAATATATGTGTGTATATTTATCTATTAGATGTTAGTGTACACCCAATTCCATGTAAGGCGGTGGTTTGTTTTTGCCAGCACATCCATCTGTCGTTATCTATATAGGTAGTTTGTGGTAGTGTTTAGGTGTTTGAATTATTACAGGTATGTTTACTCTTACATTTATATATATATATATATATATATATATAAATATATATTATAGGCTTCAGTATATAAAATAATATATTTATACATATATTTGACTTTGTGTATCCGAATTAGTTTTAATGCTCTCATTTTTTTCTTTCTTTTTTTTTGTGTAAATATATTTCATGATTAAAATTATATTTTGCCCGATAAACACGTCAATTCCACTTTTTACCTCAAAGTTGCCACGTGGAATATAGTGACTTGTATATTTTTAGTGTCACTATGTGTAATCTAATGGTATTTAAGAATTTTGACACCTAAATACCCCTATCTTAGTACGATCGACCAATCAAGTTAATGGATCTGGAAACAATATAATGTGATAGATTCAAAAGATCAATTATTAAAAATTCAATATGAAATGAAGTGTATCATGAAATATCGATATAATGTAAATGACATGCAAATAGCGTAAAACACATGAACTGTATTGTCCAATTGATTAGCGACAGACTCGGGTATTACATCATCCCCTCCTTATAAAAATTTCCTCCCCGAAATTTTACTTACCGAAATAGGTTAGAATACTTAGCTCTCATCTCGTCTTCTCTTTCCCATGTAGCTTCTTCTATAGATTGATTCCTCCAAAGTACTTTAACTAATGGTATTTCCTTATTCCTGAGTTTCTTTACTTCTTGTAACAATATCTCCACACGTATCTCTTCATAGCTCAAGTCAACTTTTAATTCTTCTGGATTCATGTTTCAAAATATGAGATGGATTTGCAACGTATTTCCTCAACATAAAAACATGGAATACATCATGAATTTGAGACATTGACGCAGGTAAGTCAAGTCTATAAGCCACATTGCCAATTCTCTCAGTAATACGGAACGACTCAATTTATTTAAGACTGAGCATTCCCTTCTTTCCAAATCGCATTACCCCTTTCATTGGTGCCACCTTCAGGAACAGTAGGTCTCCTACAGAAAATTCTAGCATTCTTCTTCTTTGATCTGAATAACTTTTCTGTCGGCTCTGAGCAGTTCCCATCCTCTATTGAATTTGTGTCACAACCTCTGTCATTTCTCGAACCATGTCTGGGCCTAAAAGCTTTCTTTCGCCAACCTCGTCCCAGTGAACCGGTGATCTACACTTTCTACCGTACAATGCTTCATAGGGAGCCATCTCGATTGTGGCTTGATAGTTATTGTTATATGAGAATTCTATCAAAGGAATATATTTACTCCATTATCCTTAGAAATCTAGAACACAGGCTCTAAGCATACCCTCTAAAGTTTGTATTGTTCGTTCTGATTGCCCATCAGTCTGAGTGTGATAAACAGTGCTAAACGATAGTCGTGTTCCTAGTTCCCTCTGTAAACTTCTCCAAAAAGTAGATAAAAAATCTAGAATCTCTATCTAACACAATGGATAGTGGCACACCATGAAGTCTAACCACTTCCTGTATATAAAGTTGTGTGTATCGATCCATGGAATAAGTTGAGTAAATAGGAATAAAATGAGCGGATTTGGTTAATCTATCAATGATCACCCAAATAGCATCGTGTCCTTGGACAATTTTGGGCAAATTTGTCACAAAATCCATGGTAATTCTCCCCATTTTTATTCTAGAATAGGCAGAGCTGCCAACTTAGCTTCAATGGATCCCAGTGATACAATCTCTATGTGCATTTTCTGGAGGTCTATTAACTCTGGTTTACGAATGTGAATCGCAATTGCATTGCTTTGTGTTGATTTACGGCTCAACACATCAACTACAACATTGGATTTACCGGGGTGATAATTGATTACACAAGTGTAGTCCTTCACTAGCTCCAACCGTCGTTGTTGTCGCATTTTTAACTCCTTCGTGAAGAAATATTTTAAACTCTTGTGATCTGTGTAGATCTCACAACGTTCCCGGTATAGGTAACGCCTCCATATCTTAAGCGCAAATACTATTGCAGCAAGCTCTAAATCATGCGTAGGGTAGTTCTATTTATAGAACTTCAATTGTCTAGACGCATACGCAATCACCTTACCGTTTTGCATCAATACACATCCTAGGCCACTCTTCAAAGCGTCACTATAAAGTACAAAACCTTCAGTACCTGATGGAATTGATAGAATAGGTGCTGAAGTTGATCTCTTCTTCAGTTCCTGAAAGCTTTGTTCACAGGCTTCCATCTATTTAAATGAGACACTCTTTCTGGGTCAATTGTGTTAAAGGCGAAGCAATATTCAAGAATCCTTCCACAAATCGGCAATAGTAGTTGGCTAATCATAGAAAACTACGTACTTCTAAAGGATTTGTAGGTTGTGGCCAATTATTGATAGCCTCGACTTTACTTGGGTCAACCGAGATTCCTACTTTGGACACATGTCCTAAGATCACTACTCAATATAGCTAGGATTCACATTTCTTAAATTTAACATATAATTGTTTTGCTTTCAGAACCTATAACGCTATTCTCAAGTGCTCAGCATGCTCCTCTTTTGTTCTATAGTAGATCAAAATATCATCGATAAACACAATAACGAATTTATCATGAAAATCTTTAAGCAGCTGGAGCATTTGTTAACCCAAACGGCATCACCAGGAATTCATAGTGTCTATACCTCGTGCTAAAAACTGTCTTGGGTATATCATTCTCTTTTATTTTCAGCTGATGGTACCCGAATCGCAAGTAGATCTTCAAAAATACTGTTGTACCTTGAAGTTGATCAAACAAATCATCAATTCGAGGTAATGGGTATTTGTTCTTGAGTGTAACTTTGTTCAATTCTCGGTAGTGGATACTCAATCTCATCGTACCATACTTCTTTCGCGCGAACAGGACCGGCGCACCCTGTGGGGAGAAGCTAGGTCTAATGAAACCTTTATCTAGCAACTCATACAATTGTATCTTCAGTTCTTTCAATTCAGATGGAGCCATATGATATGGACCTTTAGAGATTGGAGACATTCCTGGAAGTAGGTCAATAACAAACTCGATCTCGCGATCAGGTGGTAATCCGGGAAGATCATCTGGAAATACATGGGGATATTCTCTCACTATTGGAAATCCATCAAGGGTTGGTTAGTGTTGTTCATCGATGCTCATGAAACTTACTAGGTATCATTCACAACCAGCATCCAGTAAACGTTGTGCCTTTAGTGCTGATATCATTGGAAATCTAAAGCGAATCGTGATTCCAACAAAGGTAAATAGATATTCTCCTAGGGGTTGAAATGTCACTATATTTCTCTAACAATCAATTGTAGCACTATACTTCAACAACCAATCTATACCTAAATGAAATCATAGTCATTCATGGCTAACACAATAAGATCCACATAAAGTTCTCTATTTTAAATTCGAATAGCACAAGTTCTCAAAATTTGATTAGTTTTCTTGGAATCTCCTGAAGGTATTATTACGTTGTAACCTATTTCAGCTATATCGGGTGTCCTACCCAGTCTCCTCACGTACTCATTGGGTTCAAATGAATGAGCAGCTCCCGAATCAAATAATATGAATGTTGGGTTGTCAAAGCTAAGAGGTTTACCAATAACCATTGATGGGTTCGCCATTGCGTCTGCTCTGGTGATAGTAAATGCTCTGGCTAGTAAATGTTGTTATCCTATAGGTTTTGGACAACTTAGGTACATGTTAGCAAAATGTCCCAATATCCCCCACGTAAAACATCTCCTGGTATCTATCGTGCAACTCTTGGTATGTAAAGTCTTGCACCTAGGAAAAAGAAAGTAGTGTTATAGATGCCTTACTTTGATCAGCTCTTTGATGCTTAACTTGTTCCCATTGTTGTTATCCTTGACGTGGTTGAAAGTTGGATTTATGCTGCTGCCGAACTTGAAAAAACTCTCTTCTTTTGGAACCCTGTTGTACTGGAACATATTCTCTAGAGTTTGTAACTAATCTTCAGCTGCTGTGGGATCTGTTGCATCGTCAAAGATTGGTGGATTTATCTTTTAGAACCTTTCCCTTACTATCTCGTCTTGATCTATCCTTTGGCGTGGTCTTTTCATCTCCGTTCTTTGTTCTCAAGCTATATACCTTTAGGGCTCGTTTGGTTGCAGGATGGTTATGTGCTTGATTAATTCCCAATTTATTTTCCAACCTTATAAGGTGTATATAACAAGCCCTATTATTGTGTTTATTTGATGGATTGGGCTATTGGATATATCTCTATTTATTAATAATGTGTTTGGTTGATAATGGATAACAACAATAATGCCAACTCAGATTACCATTTTATCCCTCACTTTTAATAGATTTTCTTTTTCTAACCCCCAAACACAATTCTTCTATTTACTACTATGCCATTACCAATAACTGCTAAATTTATTCCCAAAATCTTCAATTTGCAACACAGGCCCTAAATTTTTTACTAGGGTCATTTTGTGATTTTCATGAATTGTGTGATGTGTTTGTAAGCTGAAATTATTATTGGAAAACAACTTCTGTCAATTTTAAACATCTTTAATTTTCGCAAAACAGCCCCTAAGATCTGACCACAAGCCAATTTTAAACAACTTCTGTAAAATTTAAAGATCAAACCCCATCAATTTTAAGCAACTTCTAATTCGCAAAACAACCTCTAAAATTGAGTCACAAGCAGGGGCTGTTTTGTAATTTAAAGATTTTGGGGGTTTAAAGATCAGACCACAAGCAGCTGTTGGTTTGATCAGACCACAAGCAGGGGATGTCAATTTTGAAGATGAAACCCCAACAATGTTAGCAGGGGTCGTTTTGTAATTTAAAAAAAAATTGTCAAATGAATGTCAGGTTGTGAAAGAAACGACAAGAATGGGGAGGGAAATGGGGGTATTGCTGACATTTCACTCCATATCAAAAAGTGAGTGAAATTGTATCCCACTCCCTTGGTGGGATATGGTATACCCATTTTGGGTGGATAGTGGACCGAGCCCTTGCTTTTTCATGGGCTTTGCAAGTTTGAACCAAACTAATTAATGAGAGTGAAATATTAAAAATGGGTGTGATATCCCTCCCATTAACCCCAACCAAACGAGCCCTTAATGGATGAGTTATTGTATTTATTCAGATTGTCGATGGATGAGTTTTGTAAGTCTATTAATGATATTATCTCGTTCACTAATTAGGATAGGTATCTCCCATCCTCGGTTTCTATCCTCACCACTACTCAAACAGCACACTATTTACATAAGAGTTTTCAAAAGAGGGTACCACCCAAACCAAAATATAATACATGACTAAAAAGGGAAAGATGCCCCATCAACATAGCCCAACAGGTCGTCATCCATGTACACTGTCTTCAATAACCTGTAGAAGCTCTAGCAGCCTGCGCAGTAAGCTCATGAAATCCAGCATCACCAGACTCACCTACAATGCATGAACTACATGAGCTAACACTCAGTAAGCGAAAATCATGCATGCCAAAGGAATAATGCAATATGCGTGCAGTGCATTCCAAATATATTGTGCCACTAATTCATGTTTATGCACCAAGGTATTTTATTCAAAATCACTTTCTTTTACTGGGCCCTTGGTCCACCTGCTATGCACCAGAAAGAGCTCAACACAATATCATAATCACTTGGCCATAATCAAATTGACACCGCCTAGGGCCATCTCCTGGGACAACCTGAGGTCCACCCCCTGTCTTCCCCAATGATCCCGCAGGAGTCTTTCCCCTGATGTGTCAATAAGGGCACAGTCAAGTGGTCCGCCCCCTCGTAACCATCAGAGGCACACCCCCTATCAACCTCTATGATCCTCCAAAGAGGAACACCCACTGAGCCCCAAAACATATCATAAAGCACGCGTCGCATGCCTCGGTGCACTAGTAGTGGCCAACGGAAATCTTTTCTCTCAAAAAGTCATGTTGTGCATGCATCATCCCAACAATGCTTTATATGTTATGTATGCACGTGCAAATGCCAATGAATGACATGCTCAATGCAACAATAATCACCATACTCCAATATCCACCAAGCAACATATGAACATCAAGGTCTCCATAATGCATCCATCAAGATACAAGAATCATATTTAACATCAATAAAGCAGGAAATACTATGTTCATGCATTGTAGTTGCAGATGGATTTTCACTTACCTCACATCGGTTGTGATAGACATACTAGTCTGATAATGTGTGAATGTAACTCTTCAACTTTAGGTATGAACAATCTGTAATGACATAATATTTAAATTTCTAATATTCAGTACCCATGATTACTATTCCTGAGCCTTAATCCTTAAATTTGAGTAAGTAGTAATTAAACTTTAAACATATAGTTTAGACTGAGTTGAATCTAACAAGCACCACAATCTCTCCTTTTGCATTTATCATAGCTTTCTTAATCGATATATGTTATTACAAGCATATATATATATATATATATATATATATATATATATATAGGCACTCAGTGTTAAACATTATCATGATTTCATTTAAAGGTATTTAAAGTTTCATACAACAAAACCCTAGAATCTCTTAACAATTTTAATTTTTTTCTTTCTTTTTCCTTTATTTTTATATTTTTGTGTGTATGTGTGTATTTGTTTATATTATATTCATATATCCATATTTCAAATCTTTCCATAAAATTCAAGTCTGTAAAACACAAATATAACAATTTATTGTATATATATATATTATATATATATATATTATATATATATATATATATACTCACCCATGGAAAGAATTGAAATCCTGTTTAACTTTACAATTTGTTATTTGAGAGAAGGCATTTGAACGAAAGTGTTCATACCATATGGTAATTTAAAAAATTAGAAACCAAACTAATTAAGAGATGAAAATAAAACTGACGAATATGAAGCAACCTCTATTCATTTTCTTTCTACGCCCTTTTTTTTCAAATGTTCTCTCCCTTCATTCCTATTATATTCGACCGCTCACTTCCTTTCTATAACCCCATGTACTTCCATAAAATTCAAGTCTGTAAAACACAAATATAACAACTTATTGTATATATATATATTTAAAATATATATATATATATATATATACTCACCCATGGAAAGAATTGAAATCCTATTTAACTTTACAATTTGTTATTTGAGAGAAGGCATTTGAATGAAAGTTTTCATACCATATGCTAATTTAGAAATATAGAAACCAAACTAATTAAGAGATGAAAATGAAACTTACGAATATGAAGCAACCTCTATTCATTTCCTTTCTACGCCTTTTTTTTTTCAAATGTTCTCTCCCTTCATTCCTATTATATTCTTCCTTTCTATAACCCCATGTACTTACACTCCAACCAATATATGTGTCTATGTTTATCTATTAGATGTTAGTGTACACCCAATTCCCTTTAAGGCGGTGGTTTGTTTTTGCCAGCACATCCATCTATCGTTATCTATATAGGTAACAAACATGAGGTATATATATAATATATATATAATAATAATAGTAATAATTTCATTTTACTTAAATATTTATGTACGAAAGTTTGTGGTAGTGTTTAGGTGTTTGAATTATTACATGTATGTTTACTCTTACATTTATATTTATATATATATATATTAATATATATTATAGGCTTCACTATATAAAATAATATATTTATACATATATTTGATCTGTGTATCCGAATTAGTTTTAATTCTCTCTTTTTTTTCTTTTTTTTTTTTGTGTAAATATATTTCATGATTAAAATTATATTTTGCCCGATAAACACGTCAATTCTACTTTTTACCTCAAAGTTGCCACGTGGAATATAGTGACTTGTATATTTTTAGTGCTACTATGTGTAATCTAATGGTATTTAAGAATTTTGACACCTAAATACCCCAATCATGTTACGATCGCCCAATCAAGTTAATGGATCTGGAAACAGTATAATGTGATAGATTCAAAAGATCAATTATTAAAAATTAAATATGAAATGAAGTGTATCATGAAATATCGATATAATGTAAATGACATGCAAATAGCGTAAAACACATGAAATGTATTGGCCAAGTGATTAGCGAGAGACTATTCTCTGTGACGCCCACCCCTATTACTACTACTAGAAACTTTTTAAACAATTGATTAGGCACTCAATGTTAAACATTATCATGATTTCATTTAAAGGTATTTAAAGTTTCATACAATAAAAGCCCAGAATCTCTTAACAATTTTATTTTTTTCTTTCTTTTTCTTTTATTTTTATATTTTTGTGTGTATGTGTGTATTTATATATATTATATTCATATATCTATATTTCAAACCTTTCCATAAAATTCAAGTCTGTAAAACACAAATATAACAACTTATTGTATATATATATTTTATATATATATACTCACCCATGGAAAGAATTGAAATCCTGTTTAACTTTACAATTTGTTATTTGAGAGAAGTCATTTGAATGAAAGTGTTCATACCATATGGTAATTTAGAAAATTAGAAACCAAACTAATTAAGAGATGAAAATGAAACTTACGAATATGAAGCAACCTCTACTCCTTTCCTTTCTACGCCCTTTTTTTTCAAATGTTCTCTCCCTTCATTCCTATTATATTAGACCGCTCGCTTCCTTTCTATAACCCCATGTACTTACACTCCAACCAATATATGTGTGTATGTTTATCTATTAGATGTTAGTGTACACCCAATTCCATGTAAGGCGGTGGTTTGTTTTTGCCAGCACATCCATTTATCGTTATCTATATAGGTAACAAACATGAGATATATATATATATATATATATAATAATAATAGTAATAATTTCATTTTACTTAAATATTTATTTACGAAAGTTTGTGGTAGTGTTTAGATGTTTGAATTATTACATGTATGTTTACTCTTACATTTATATATATATATATATATGTATATTAATATATATTATAGGCTTCACTATATAAAATAATATATTTATACATATATTTGATCTGTGTATCCGAATTAGTTTTAATGCTCTGTTTTTTTCTTTCTTTTTTTGTGTAAATATATTTCATGATTAAAATTATATTTTGCCCGATAAACATGTCAATTATACTTTTAACCTCAAAGTTGCCACGTGGAATATAGTGACTTGTATATTTTTATTGTTACTATGTGTAATCTAATGGTATTTAAGAATTTTGACACCTAAATACCCCTATCTTAGTACGATCGACCAATCAAGTTAATAGATCTGGAAACAGTATAATGTGATAGATTCAAAAGATCAATTATTAAAAATTCAATATGAAATGAAGTGTATCATGAAATATCGATATAATGTAAATGACATGCAAATAGCGTAAAACACATGAACTGTATTGGCCAAGTGATTAGCGAGAGACTCGGGTATTATATCCTCCCCTCCTTATAAAAATTTCGTCCCCGAAAATTTACTTACCGAAATAAGTTGGGATACTTAGCTCTCATCTCGTCTTCTCTTTCCCATGAGCTTCTTCTATAGATTGATTCCTCCAAAGTACTTTAACTAATGGTATTTCTTTATTCCTGAGTTTCTTTACTTCTTGTAACAATATCTCCACACGCATCTCTTCGTAGCTCCAGTCAGCTTTTAATTCTACTGGTTCATGTTTCAAAATATGAGATGGATTTGCAACGTATTTCCTCAACATAGAAACATGGAATACATCATGAATTTGAGACATTGACGTAGGTAAGCCAAGTCTATAAGCCACATCACCAATTTTTTCAGTAATACGGAATGGCCCAATGTATTTAGGACTGAGCTTTCCCTTCTTTCCAAATCGCATTACCCCTTTCATTGTTGCCACCTTCAGGAACACTAGGTCTCCTACAGAAAATTCTAGCATTCTTCTTCTTTGATCTGAATAACTTTTCTGTTGGCTCTGAGCAGTTCCCATCCTCTGTTGAATTTGTGTCACAACCTCTGTCATTTCTCGAACCATGTCTGGGCCTAAAAGCTTTCTTTCGCCAACCTCGTCCCAGTGAACCAGCGATATACACTTTCTACCGTACAATGCTTCATAGGGAGCCATCTCGATTGTGGCTTGATAGCTATTGTTATATGAGAATTCTATCAAAGGAAGATATTTACTCCATTGTCCTTAGAAATCTAGAACACAGGCTCTAAGCATATCCTCTAAAGTTTGTATTGTTCGTTCTGATTGCCCATCAGTCTGAGGGTGATAAGCAGTGCTAAACGATAGTCGTGTTCCTAGTTCCCTCTATAAACTTCTCCAAAAAGTAGATAAAAATCTAGAAACTCTATCTAACACAATGGATAGTGGCACACCATGAAGTCTAACCACTTCCTGTATATAAAGTTGTGCGTATCAATCCATGGAATAAGTTGAGTAAATAGGAATAAAATGAGCGGATTTGGTTAATCTATCAATGATCACCCAAATAGCATCGTGTCCTTGGACAATTTTGGGCAAACTTGTCACATAATCCATGGTAATTCTTTCCCATTTCTATTCTAGAATAGGCAGAGGTTGCAACGTTCTAGTTGGCCTTTTGTGTTCTGCCTTTATCTGTTGACAGGTTAAACATTGTTCCACCTACGGTGCAATATCCCTCTTCATACCTGGCCACCAGTAATGTATCTTAAAATATTTGTACATTTTAATAGCTCCTGGATGTATCGAATATGGCATTGAATGCGCTTCTGCTAGAACATTCTCTTGGTGATTGTCCCTGTTGGGTACATATAATCATTCTTTAAATCGTAGTACTCCACTCTCAGATATTTTGAAATCAGAAGACACTTCAAAGGCAATATCTTTCTTCACTTTGGCATAGTAATCATCACCTTGTTGTTCCTGTTGATTTTGATCAAGTAGTGTTGGTCGGACTGTTAGAGCTGCCAACTTAGCTTCAATGGATCCCAGTGATACAATCTCTACGTTCATTTTCTGGAGGTCTATTAACTCTGGTTTACGAATGTGAATCGCAATTGCATTACTTTGTGTTGATTTCCGGCTCAACGCATCAGCTACAACATTGGATTTACCGGGGTGATAATTGATTACACAAGTGTAGTCCTTCACTAGCTCCAACCGTCGTTGTTGTCGCATTTTTAACTCTTTCTTCGTGAAGAAATACTTTAAACTCTTGTGATCTGTGTAGATCTCACATCGTTCCCGGTATAGGTAATGCCTCCATATCTTAAGCGCAAATACTACTGCACCAAGCTTTAAATCATTCGTAGGGTAGTTCTATTTATAGAACTTCAATTGTCTAGACGCATACGCAATCACCTTACCATTTTGCATCAATACACATCCTAGGCCACTCTTCGAAGCGTCACTATAAAGTACAAAACCTTCAGTGCCTGATGGAATTTATAGAATAGGTGCTGAGGTCGATCTCTTCTTCAGTTCCTGAAAGTTTTGTTCACAGGCTTCCATCCATTTAAATGAGACACTCTTTCTGGTCAATTGTGTTAAAGGCGAAGCAATCTTCAAGAATCCTTCCACAAATCAGCGATAGTAGCTGGCTAATCGATTCGTCGGTTGTGGCCAATTATTGATATCCTCGACTCTACTTGGGTGAACCGAGATTCCTGCTTTGGACACAACATGTCCTAAGATCACTACTCAATCTAGCTAGGATTCACATTTCTTAAATTTAGCATATAATTGTTTTGCTTTCAGAACCTATAACACTATTCTCAAGTGTTCAACATGCTCCTATTTTGTTCTATAGTAGATCAAAATATCATCGATAAACACAATAACGAATTTATCTTGAAAATCTTTAAATACTCGATTCATTAAATCCATGAAAGCAGCTGGAGCATTTGTTAAACCAAACGGCATCACCAGGAATTCATAGTGTCCATACCTCGTGCTAAAGGCTGTCTTGGTTATATCATTCTCTTTTATTTTCAGCTGATGGTACCCGGATCGCAAGTCGATCTTCAAAAATACTGTTGTACCTTGAAGTTGATCGAACAAATCATCGATTCGAGGTAATGGGTATTTGTTCTTGATTGTAACTTTGTTCAATTCTAGGTAGTGGATACTCAATCTCATCGTACCATCCTTCTTTCACGCGAACAGGACCGGCGCACCCTGTGGCGAGAAGCTAGGTCTAATGAAACCTTTATCTAGCAACTCCTGCAATTGTATCTTCAGTTCTTTCAATTCAGATGGAGCCATATGATATGGACCTTTAGAGATTGGAGACATTCCTGGAAGTAGGTCAATAACAAACTCGATCTCGCGATCAAGTGGTAATCCGGGAAGATCATCTGGAAATACATGGGGATATTCTCTCACTATTGGAAATCCATCAAGGGTTGGTTAGTGTTGTTCATCGATGCTCATGAAACATACTAGGTATGATTCACAATTAGCATCCAGTAAACGTTGTGCTGATATCATTGGAAATCTAAAGCGAATCGTGATTCCAACAAAGGTAAATGTATATTCTCCTAGGGGTGGAAATGTCACTATCTTTCTCTAACAATCAATTGTAGCACTATACTTCAACAACCAATATATACCTAAATGAAATCATAGTCGTTCATGGCTAGCACAATAAGATCCGCATAAAGTTCTCTATTTTCAATTCGAATAGCACAAGTTCTCAAAATTTGATTAGTTTTCTTGGAATATCCCGAAGGTATTATTACGTTGTAACCTATTTCATCTATATCGGGTGTCCTACCCAGTCTCCTCATGTACTCATTGGGTTCAATTGAATGAGCAGCTCCCGAAACAATTGAATGTTGGGTTGTCAAAGCTAAGAGGTTTACCAATAACCACTGATGGGTTCGCCGCTGCTCTGGTGATAGTAAATGCTCTGGCTAGTACATGTTGTTATCCTATAGGATTTGGACAATTTAGGTACATGTTAGCAAAATGTCCCAATATCCCCCACGTAAAACATCTCTTGGTATCTATCGTGCAACTCCTGGTATGTAAAGTCTTGCACCTAGGAAAAAAAGTAGTGTTATAGATGCCTTACTTTGATCAGCTCTTTGATGCTTAACTTGTTCCCATTATTGTTATCCTTAACGTGGTTGAAAGTTGGATTTATGCTGCTGCCGAACTTGAAAAAACTCTCTTCTTTTGGAACACTGTTGTACTGGAACATATTCTCTAGAGTTTGCAACTAATCTTCAGCTGTTGTGGGATCTGTTGCATCGTCAAAGATTGGTGGATTTATCTTTTAGAACATTTCCCTCACTATCTCGTCTTGATCTATCCTTTGGCGTGGTCTTTTCATCTTCGTTCTTTGTTCTCAAGCTATATACCTTTAATGGATGAGTTATTGTATTTATTCAGATTGTCGTTGGATGAGTTTTGTAAGTCTCCCCTCCTCGGTTTCTATCCTCACCACTACTCTCACCTCTAGTTCTCACAATAGCTGAAACGCTATCTAAGGGGAAATCTAATACACATGGCCAATATAATTTCATGAAACATAAAATGCACCAAACGATAAAGTAAAACTTACTGGCATGGCTGTGCTCCACAAGTTTTGAGTTTATGAACATGGATAGTCTACAGAACCTGTGCCGGTCTCTGATACCACTATGTGATGCCCACCCTTATTACTACTACTAGAAACTATTTAAATAGTACAACTCGACCACAAACTCTATTTAAAACGTGCAAATTTTTCTTTTTTTTTCCTTATGTAAATTTAAAAATGGACAACAACAAAATAACTCCTGTACGCAACAATAAAGAGTTTACCATTTAAAAGAAAAAGGCAGTCAACCCTGTCTGCAAGTAAACAAGAGGACTATATATACAAGCCTATGACTCAAACCAACACACTATTTACATAAGGGTTTTCAAAAGAGGGTACCACCCAAACCAAAATATAGTACAGGACCAAAAAGGGAAAGATGACCCATCAACATAGCCCAACAAGTCGTCATCCATGTACACTGTCCTCAATAACCTATAGAAGCTCCAGCAGCCTGCCCAGTAAGCTCATGAAATCCAGCATCACTAGACTCACCTACAATGCATGAACTACGTGAGCTAACGGTCAGTAAGCGAAAATCATGCATGCCAAAGAAATAATGCAATATGCGTGCGGTGCATTCCAAGTATATTATGCCACTAATTCTTGTTTATGCACCAAGGTATTTTAATCAAAATCACTTTTTTTTACTGGGCCCTTAGTCCACCTGCTATGCACCGCAAAGAGCTCAACACAATATCATTAATCACATGGCCATAATCAAATTGACACCGCCTAGGGCCATCTCCTGGGACAACCTGAGGTCCACCCCCTGTCTTCCCCAATGATCCCTAAGGAGTCTTCCCCCTGATGTGTCAATAAGTGCACAGTCAAGTGGTCCGCCCCCTCGTGACCATCAGAGACACACCCCCTGTCAACCTCTGTGATCCTCCAAGGAGTAACACCTACTGAGCCCTAAAACATATCATAAAGCACGCCTCGCAAGCCTTGGTGCACTAGCAGTGGCCAACGAAAATCTTTTCTCTCAAAAAGTCATGTTGTGCATGCATCATCCCAACAAAGCTTATATGTTATGCATGCACGTGGAAATGCCAATGAATGACATGCTCAATGCAACAATAATCACCACACTCCTATATCCACCAAGCAACATATGAACATCAAGGTCTCCATGATGCATCTATCAAGATACAAGAATCACATTTAACATCAATAAAGCAGGAAATACTATGTTCATGCATTGTAGTTGCAGATGAATTTTCACTTACCTCACATCGGTTGTGATAGACATACTAGTCTGCTAATGTGTGAATGTAACTCTTCATTTCCTTTCTACGCCCTTTTTTTTCAAATCTTCTCTCCCTTCATTCCTATTATATTATTCCTTTCTATAACCCCATGTACTTACATTCCAACCAATATATGTGTGTATAATTATCTATTAGATGTTAGTATACACCCAATTCCATGTAAGGCGGTGGTTCGTTTTTGCCAGCACATCCATCTATCTTTATCTATATAGGTAACAAACATGAGGTATATATAATATATATATAATAATAATAGTAATAATTTCATTTTAAATAAATATTTATGTACGAAAGTTTGTGGTAGTGTTTAGGTGTTTGAATTATTACATGTATGTTTACTCTTACATTTATATTTGTATATATATATTAATATATATTATAGGCTTCACTATATAAAATAATATATTTATACATATATTTGATCTGTGTATCCGAATTAGTATTAATTCTCTTTTTTTTCTTTCTTTTTTTGTGTAAATATGTTTCATGATTAAAATTATATTTTGCACGATAAAAACGTCAATTCTACTTTTTACCTTAAAGTTGCCACGTGGAATATAGTGACTTGTATATTTTTAGTGTTACTATGTGTAATCTAATGGTATTTAAGAATTTTGACACCTGAATACCCCTATCTTTGTACGATCGACCAATCAAGTTAATGGATCTGGAAATAGTATAATGTTATAAATTCAAAAGATCAATTATTAAAAATTCAATATGAAATGAAGTGTATCATGAAATATCGATATAATGTAAATGACATTCAAATAGCGTAAAACACATGAACTATATTGGCCAAGTGATTAGCGAGAGACTTTTCTCTGTGACGCCCACCCCTATTACTACTACTAGAAACTATTTAAATAGTACAACTCGAACACAAACTCTATTTAAAATGTGCAAATTTTTCTTTTTTTTCCTTTTCCTTATGTAAATTTAAAAACGGACAACAACAAAATAACTCCTGTACGCAGCAATAAAGAGTTTACCATTTAAAAGAAAAAGGCAGTCAACCCTGTCTGCAAGTAAACAAGAGGACTACATATACAAGCCAATGACTCAAACCAGCACACTATTTATATAAGAGTTTTCAAAAGAGGGTACCACCCAAAACCAAAATATAATACAGGACCAAAAAGGTAAAGATGACCCATCAACATAGCCCAACAGGTCGTCATCCATGTACACTGTCCTCAATAACCTGTAGAAGCTCCAGCAGCCTGCCCAGTAAGCTCATAAAATCCAACATCACTAGACTCACCTACAATGCATGAACTACGTGAGCTAACGCTCAGTAAGCAAAAATCATGCATGCCAAAGGAATAATGCAATATGCGTGCGGTGCATTCCAAATATATTATGGCACTAATTCATGTTTATGCACCAAGGTATTTTAATAAAAATCACTTTCTTTTACTGTGCCCTTGGTCCACCTGCTATGCACCGGAAAGAGCTCAACACAATATCATTAATCACATGGCCATAATCAAATTGACACCGCCTAGGGCCATCTCCTGGGACAACCTGAGGTCCACCCCAAGTCTTCCCCAATGATCCCTCAGAGTCTTCCCCCTGATGTGTCAATAAGTGCACAGTCAAGTGGTCCGCCCCCTCTTGACCATCAGAGGCACACCCCCTGTAAACCTCTATGATCCTCCAAGGAGTAACACCCACTGATCCCTAAAACATGTCATAAAGCACGCCTTGCATGCCTCGGTGCACTAGCAGTGGCCAACGGAATTCTTTTCTCTCAAAAAGTCATGTTGTGCATGCATCATCCCAACAATGGTTATATGTTATGCATGCACGTGGAAATGCCAATGAATGACATGCTCAATGCAACAATAATCACCACACTCCAATATCCACCAAGCAACATATGAACATCAAGGTCTCCATAATGCATCTATCAAGATACAAGAATCATATTTAACATCAATAAAGCGGAAATACTATGTTCATTAATTGTAGTTGCGGATGGATTTTCACTTACCTCACATCGGTTGTGATAGACATACTAGTAATAATAATGTGTGAATGTAACTCTTCAACTTTAGGTATGAACAATCAGAATGACACAATATGTAAATTTCTAATATTCAAGTACCCATGATTACTATTCCCGAGCCTTAATCCTTAAATTTGAGTAAGTAGTAATTAAATCAAACATATAGTTTAGACTCGAGTTGAATCTACCAAGCACCACAATCTCTCCTTTTGCATTTATCATAGCTTTCTTAATCGCTATATGTTATTACAAACATACATATATATATATATATATATATATATATATATATATATATATACACTATAATGTTAAACATTATCATGATTTCATTTAAAGGTATTTAAAGTTTCATACAACAAAAGCCCAAAATCTCTTAACAATTTTTTTTCTTTCTTTTTCTTTTATTTTTATATTTTTGTACGTATGTGTGTATTTATATATATTATATTCATATATCCATATTTCAAACCTTTCCATAAAATTCAAGTCTGTAAAACACAAATATAACAACTTATTGTATATATATATATATATATATATATATTTTATATATATATATATATACTCACCCATGGAAAGAATTGAAATCCTATTTAACTTTACAATTTGTTATTTGAGAGAAGGCATTTGAATGAAAGTTTTCATACTATATGCTAATTTAGAAAATTAGAAACCAAACTAATTAAGAGATGAAAATGAAACTTACGAATATGAAGCAACCTCTATTCATTTCCTTTCTACGCCCTTTTTTTTCAAATGTTCTCTCCCTTCATTCCTATTATATTCTTCCTTTCTATAACCCCATGTACTTACACTCCAACCAATATATGTGTGTATGTTTATCTATTAGATGTTAGTGTACACCCAATTCCATGTAAGGCGGTGGTTTGTTTTTGCCAGCACATCCATCTATCGTTATCTATATAGGTAACAAACATGAGGTATATATATAATATATATAATAATAATAGTAATAATTTCATTTTACTTAAATATTTATGTACGAAAGTTTGTAGTAGTGTTTAGGTGTTTGAATTATTACATGTATGTTTACTCTTACATTTATATTTATATATATATATATATATATATTAATATATATTATAGGCTTCACTATATAAAATAATATATTTATACATATATTTGATCTGTGTATCCGAATTAGTTTTAATTCTCTTTTTTTTTTCTTTCTTTTTTTTTGTGTAAATATATTTCATGATTAAAATTATATTTTGCCCGATAAACACGTCAATTCTACTTTTTACCTCAAAGTTGCCACGTGGAATATAGCGACTTGTATATTTTTAGTGTTACTATGTGTAATCTAATGGTATTTAAGAATTTTGACACCTGAATACCCCTATCTTTGTACGATCGACCAATCAAGTTAATGGATCTGGAAATAGTATAATGTTATAAATTCAAAAGATCAATTATTAAAAATTCAATATGAAATGAAGTGTATCATGAAATATCGATATAATGTAAATGACATTCAAATAGCGTAAAACACATGAACTGTATTGGCCAAGTGATTAGCGAGAGACTTTTCTCTGTGACGCCCACCCCTATTACTACTACTAGAAACTATTTAAATAGTACAACTCGAACACAAACTCTATTTAAAATGTGCAAATTTTTCTTTTTTTTCCTTTTCCTTATGTAAATTTAAAAACGGACAACAACAAAATAACTCCTGTGCTTGACAATAAAGAGTTTACCATTTAAAAGAAAAAGGCAAATCAACCCCATGCTCAAGTAAACAAGAGGACTACATATACAAGCCAATGACTCAAACCAAAGACACTATTTATATAAGAGTTTTCAAAAGAGGGTACCACCCAAAACCAAAATATAATACAGGACCAAAAAGGTAAAGATGACCCATCAACATAGCCCAACAGTCGTCATCCATCCATGTACACTTTGTCCTCAATAACCTCGTAGAAGCTCCAGCACCGCCCGATAAAGCTCATAAAATCCAACATCACTAGACTCACCTACAATGCATGAACTACGTGAGCTAACGCCGATGCAAAAATCATGCATGCCAAAGGAATAATGCAATATGCGTGCGGTGCATTCCAAATATATTATGCCACTAATTCATGTTTATGCACCAAGGTATTTTAATAAAAATCACTTTCTTTTCTTTGTGCCTTTGTCCACCTTTATGCACCTAAAGAGCTCAACACAATATCATTAATCACATGGCCATAATCAAATTGACACCGCCTAGGGCCATCTCCTGGGACAACCTGAGGTCCACCCCAAGTCTTCCCCAATGATCCCTCAGGAGTCTTCCCCCTGATGTGTCAATAAGTGCACGATCAAAGTGGTCCGCCCCCCTTGACCATCGAGGCACACCCCATGTAAACCTCTATGATCCTCCAAGGAGTAACACCCACTGAGCCCTAAAACATGTCATAAAGCACGCCTTGCATGCCTCGGTACACTAGCAGTGGCCAACGAAATTCTTTTCTCTCAAAAAGTCATGTTGTGCATGCATCATCCCAACAATGGTTATATGTTATGCATGCACGTGGAAATGCCAATGAATGACAATGAATGACATGCTCAATGCAAAAATAATCACCACACTCCTATATCCACCAAGCAACATATGAACATCAAGGTCTCCATGATGCATCTATCAAGATACAAGAATCATATTTAACATCAATAAAGCACTCAAAAATACTATGTTCATGCATTGTAGTTGCGATGAATTTTCACTTACCTCACATCGGTTGTGATAGACATACTAGTATATATAATGTGTGAATGTAACTCTTCATTTCCTTTCTACGCCCTTTTTTTTCAAATCTTCTCTCCCTTCATTCCTATTATATTATTCCTTTCTATAACCCCATGTACTTACATTCCAACCAATATATGTGTGTATAATTATCTATTAGATGTTAGTATACACCCAATTCCATGTAAGGCGGTGGTTTGTTTTTGCCAAAGACATCCATCTATCTTTATCTATATAGGTAACAAACATGAGGTATATATATAATATATATATAATATTAATAGTAATAATTTCATTTTAAATAAATATTTATGTACGAAAGTTTGTGGTAGTGTTTAGGTGTTTGAATTATTACATGTATGTTTACTCTTACATTTATATTTGTATATATATATATTAATATATATTATAGGCTTCACTATATAAAATAATATATTTATACATATATTTGATCTGTGTATCCGAATTAGTATTAATTCTCTTTTTTTTTCTTTCTTTTTTTGTGTAAATATGTTTCATGATTAAAATTATATTTTGCACGATAAAAACGTCAATTCTACTTTTTACCTTAAAGTTGCCACGTGGAATATAGTGACTTGTATATTTTTAGTGTTACTATGTGTAATCTAATGGTATTTAAGAATTTTGACACCTGAATACCCCTATCTTTGTACGATCGACCAATCAAGTTAATGGATCTGGAAATAGTATAATGTTATAGATTCAAAAGATCAATTATTAAAAATTCAATATGAAATGAAGTGTATCATGAAATATCGATATAATGTAAATGGCATGCAAATAGCGTAAAACACATGAATTGTATTGGCCAAGTGATTAGCGAGAGACTTTTCTCTGTGACGCCCACCCCTATTACTACTACTAGAAACTATTTAAATAGTACAACTCGAACACAAACTCTATTTAAAATGTGCAAATTTTTCTTTTTTTTTCCTTTTCCTTATGTAAATTTAAAAACGGACAACAACAAAATAACTCCTGTACGCAGCAATAAAGAGTTTACCATTTAAAAGAAAAAGGCAGTCAACCCTATCTGCAAAGTAAACAAGAGGACTACATATACAAGCCAATGACTCAAACCAGCACACTATTTATATAAGAGTTTTCAAAAGAGGGTACCACCCAAAACCAAAATATAATACAGGACCAAAAAGGTAAAGATGACCCATCAACATAGCCCAACAGGTCGTCATCCATGTACAATGTCCCCTCAATAACATGTAGAAGCTCCAGCAAAGACACGCCCGAAGCTCATAAAATCCAACATCACTAGACTCACCTACAATGCATGAACTACGTGAGCTAACGCTCAGTAAGCAAAAATCATGCATGCCAAAGGAATAATGCAATATGCGTGCGGTGCATTCCAAATATATTATGCCACTAATTCATGTTTATGCACCAAGGTATTTTAATAAAAATCACTTTCTTTTACTGTGCCCTTGGTCCACCTGCTATGCACCGGAAAGAGCTCAACACAATATCATTAATCACATGGCCATAATCAAATTGACACCGCCTAGGGCCATCTCCTGGGACAACCTGAGGTCCACCCCAAGTCTTCCCCAATGATCCCTCAGTGTCTTCCCCCTGATGTGTCAATAAGTGCACAGTCAAGTGGTCCGCCCCCTCTTGACCATCAGAGGCACACCCCCTGTAAACCTCTATGATCCTCCAAGGAGTAACACCCACTGAGCCCTAAAACATGTCATAAAGCACGCCTTGCATGCCTCGGTGCACTAGCAGTGGCCAACGAAATTCTTTTCTCTCAAAAAGTCATGTTGTGCATGCATCATCCCAACAATGGTTATATGTTATGCATGCACGTGGAAATGCCAATGAATGACATGCTCAATGCAACAATAATCACCACACTCCAATATCCCCCAAGCAACATATGAACATCAAGGTCTCCATAATGCATCTATCAAGATACAAGAATCATATTTAACATCAATAAAGCAGGAAATACTATGTTCATTAATTGTAGTTGCAGATGGATTTTCACTTACCTCACATCGGTTGTGATAGACATACTAGTCTAATAATGTGTGAATGTAACTCTTCAACTTTAGGTATGAACAATCTGTAATGACACAATATGTAAATTTCTAATATTCAGTACCCATGATTACTATTCCTGAGCCTTAATCCTTAAATTTGAGTAAGTAGTAATTAAACTGTAAACATATAGTTTAGACTGAGTTGAATCTACCAAGCACCACAATCTCTCCTTTTGCATTTATCATAGCTTTCTTAATCGCTATATGTTATTACAAACATACATATATATATATATATATACATATATATAGGCACTCAATGTTAAACATTATCATGATTTCATTTAAAGGTATTTAAAGTTTCATACAACAAAAGCCCAGAATCTCTTAACAATTTTTTTTTTTCTTTCTTTTTCTTTTATTTTTATATTTTTGTACGTATGTGTGTATTTATATATATTATATTCATATATCCATATTTCAAACCTTTCCATAAAATTCAAGTCTGTAAAACACAAATATAACAACTTATTGTATATATATATATATATATATATATATATATATATATATATATACTCACCCATGGAAAGAATTGAAATCCTATTTAACTTTACAATTTGTTATTCGAGAGAAGGCATTTGAATGAAAGTTTTCATACTATATGCTAATTTAGAAAATTAGAAACCAAACTAATTAAGAGATGAAAATGAAACTTACGAATATGAAGCAACCTCTATTCATTTCCTTTCTACGCCCTTTTTTTTTCAAATGTTCTCTCCCTTCATTCCTATTATATTCTTCCTTTCTATAACCCCATGTACTTACACTCCAACCAATATATGTGTGTATGTTTATCTATTAGATGTTAGTGTAACCCAATTCCCTGTAAGGCGGTGGTTTGTTTTTGCCAGCACATCCATCTATCGTTATCTATATAGGTAACAAACATGAGGTATATATATAATATATATAATAATAATAGTAATAATTTCATTTTACTTAAATATTTATGTACGAAAGTTTGTAGTAGTGTTTAGGTGTTTGAATTATTACATGTATGTTTACTCTTACATTTATATATATATATATATATATATATTAATATATATTATTGGCTTCACTATATAAAATAATATATTTATACATATATTTGATCTGTGTATCCGAATTAGTTTTAATTCTCTCTTTTTTTTTCTTTCTTTTTTTTGTGTAAATATATTTCATGATTAAAATTATATTTTGCCGGATAAACACGTCAATTCTACTTTTTACCTCAAAGTTGCCACGTGGAATATAGCGACTTGTATATTTTTAGTGTTACTATGTGTAATCTAATGGTATTTAAGAATTTTGACACCTAAATACCCCTCTATCTTAGTACGATCAGTTAATCAAATTAATGGATCTGGAAACAGTATAATGTGATAGATTCAAAAGATCAATTATTAAAAATTCAATATGAAATGAAGTGTATCATGAAATATCGATATAATTTAAATGACATGTAAATAGCGTAAAACACATGAACTATATTGGCCAAGTGATTAGCGAGGGACTCGGGTATTACAATCCACTAGATAACAAATCAAGTTACAAAGTAGTAAACAGTCTGGAGACATCCTTGGTCATACATCTGGCTTCTCTTGCGACTCAGCTTCTTCACAAGACAACTGCCTTGCTACTTCAGCTCACTTTCAAGTCCTTGGATTTGTTCACACAACCCTCCAACAAACTTGAATCTCCTGGTTCGACCTTGAACCTTTCTACAACTCCTTCAACTTGGAGAGTAGACCCCTTTTTGTTCTTCAAACGTTGCCTCATCAACTGGTTGAAGTTATCTTTCCTTCACAGCGTATGTTGGATCGAGTTTCTTCGAGTTTTAGGCTTGAGGAATATCTTGATAAGCTTTGAGAATATTGCAGGTTAATGCTTGTTTGAATATTGATTTGTTCTTGCTAGGTTCAGGTTACCTTTTCTCAAATGCTTCCTCAGCCTTTTATAGTGCTCATTTGAAAATTTGTCGGTTGAAGAGATAGGCTGATTTTCAAATGAAACTTCTTGTTTATTGGCTTGTCTTTTCTTGACCTGCAACACTTGTGATGTTGACTCTTTCTCATATTAAATGGTTTCTCAGCTTTACAGAGTCTGACACAAGCTTCAGTATTTCCCATTAGCTTATTCCTTTTGCATGTTTCTGGGCCAAACACTTTAAGATCTGGCAGCTTGGACATATTACTATATCGAGTAATTTTCTTGACTTCCTTCCAACGGATCAATGTCAGTTGTCTTAACTTTACTGCTTTACCGCTTATGATTTTAGTCATCTCCAATCATAAGATTGACTCAACTATCACTTCAACTGTTAGACTTGGCTCATTTCATTGACTTGACTGACACTTCCTCAATCTTCACACAACTGTTCCTCAGCTGGCTCTCCTTCAGTCGAGTCATTGTCTTCCTTCATGGCCAAACTCCGCTGACACACAACAGAGTCTTCACTTTAATCTGCAGTTGACTTCTTGCATTCTTGACTTAGCCGACTCCACGCAGCTCTTACAATCCTATCTATTACAATACAAAATTACAAGAAAAATGGGGTGCCAACTTCCTAGTCTAAGTTTTACATGGTATCATCAAAATCTAACAAATATATTTCCTAACACTGATACATTAATAAGTATTAGCACATACGTCGCAAAGTATTAATCACATGTGCCAGAAAAATATATAGTAAAGATAAATCAGAATCAAGTTGAAATAATCAACCCTCCTAAAACATCATTGTATGTGGAAACACATTGAAATAATAAGAACAATTAACAATTAATGTTTTTAACCATTAGATATGAACTCATACACAAAAATAGAAATGTATGAGCAGATACGTTAAAATGTATGAGCAGATACATTGACAAGTATTAGCAGATACATTGCAATGTATAAATCCCCTGTGCCAGAAAAGTATATTGTAAAAATAAATCATAATAAAGTTGCAATAATCAACCCTCCTAAAATAGTTTAGGATTAGGAATCTTCGATCCGAACTCTTTTGATCTATTTGTGTTTGATGTGTCATCACTCTTCTTCTTCTTATTTTTTTCGAAATACCCTTTCATACTTTGATGTGTCAGTTTCTGCTGCAGAATTTAATGTAGAATCCATCAATTCATCAACTGCCATAGAATCCCGGTTATAACCATCTTCACGGATTCTTCTTATTTTTTCATTTCTTGGCATTTTAATACCAAATTACAATACTTGCGCGCCATTTCATGATGCCAAGGAATGCAACCCTTATGCTTGTTACTCTGTCCAATTCCCCTGTCTAATTTATCCCACAAGTCCTTTTTTGCCAATTTTTTCCATCTTCTTTCGATATAACAATTTGGTATTTGAGTCCCCGAATTCACATGAAGGATCCTTAATTAATGATGGCACAATAAATCATATTCTTCAAATCCCTAGCAAGAGTAGGGATGGCAATGGGGAGTGTCCAAACCCGGCTCCGCATTAAACTTGCCCCATTAGGGGTGGGTCCAAACCCGGTCAAATGGGTCTCGGGTAGTCGTGGACACATTTTGGAAAAACCCGCTGGGTTCGAGCCGGGTAACGGGTCCTTATGGACCCGCCCCATATATAATTAAGTAAAATTTAATATTAATTTTTAAGTCTTCAAGAAAATTTGCCTCTGTTTGATTCTAGGGCTTGGGGCCAATTAGGAATTATGTTTGCCGATTTAGAGAATTGAAAAAAAATGAATTCAATTATTCAAGTCCACATTGATAGCTTGATTCCTTAATGATTGTCATATAATTTAGATTTTAACATTTACGCTCAAACTGTTAGAATTTTTTGAATTAAAAGATTCAAAGGACCTGAATGTGACATCCTTATTAAATGGGCGGCAGGAAAATTTTAGCGGGTCCGACGATTCAACCGGCCGAGTCGCGGGTGTAATGTGGGGTGGGCGGGGCGGATCGTGGGTCCATGATTTTCTTCACAGGGCGGGTCCCGGGTTTGGTCAAACTTGCCCCAGAGCCGCCTCGTTGCCATCACTATGTAAGAGTAACTTATTAGTTTAGTTGCACTACAAAATGTCACGGTATGTGAACCCACTCCATCATCGTTCAAAACATTATAAAACATTATGTCGCTCTCAAAATGGAAGATTGTACAAGAAGTACAAATTGACTTCAAAAATTCATCTTCAAAATCTTTAAAAAGTGTCAATGTGTATACCTCAGAAGCATGCTTCAATATTCTAGTCAATGGTAATACAGATGTAGGAGCCGATCTTGAACACTGAAATTCATCTTTTGCTTCATTGCTCCTCCAATGTTGTTAGGAAATTAATTATTAGAATTTGATGATACCATGTAAAACTTAGAATAGAAAGTTGGCAACTTATTTTCCTTGTATTTGTAATAGATATGACTGCATGAGCTGAGTGAAATCAACTATGTTGAAGAATACAAGAGTCAACTGAAGACTGAAGTGAAGACCTAGCTGTGTGTCAGTTGAGTGTAGTCAAGATGGAAGACACTGAGCTTGTGTCAGGTCCGGAAAAGTTGCAAACATCATTTAATACGAGGAAATGTCACCATCGCAAGCTGCAAGTCAAGAAAAGACAAGCCAACAAACAAGAAGTGTTATTTGAAAATAGCATATCTCTTCAATGGGCAAATTTTCAAATAAGCACTATAAAAGGTTGAGGAAGCAAATGAGAGAAGTATGATCAAGCGTAACGAATTTTCCCAGAACTAACAAGCAAGCAAACCTACAAATATTCTCTCAAGCTTACTAAGATAGTCCTCAAGCCCAAATTCGAAGGAACTCGATCCAACACACTAAGTGAAGGAAAGAATACTTCATCAAGTTAAAGAGGATACAATTTGAAGAACTTAAGGGGTCTACTCTCCAAGGTTGAAGGAGCTGTAGTAAGGTTCCAGCTCGAACCAGAAGATTTGAGCTCGTTGGAAAGCTGTGTAATCAATTCCAAGAGTTCGCAGGAGCTGAAGTAGCAAGGCAGCTGTCTTGTGAAGAAGCTGAGTCCCAGGAGAAGCCATATGTGTGATAGAGGCTGTCTCGGACTAAGAACTACTTTGTAACCTGATCATTACTTAGTGGATTCCACCAGGAGTTGGAGAAGAGTCGATTAGAGGAATTACCCCATCTTCGAACCACTATAAAATTTGCTTGTGTCATTTTACTTACATCATTTTATTTTCTCGCCTAATTTATATATGTTGTTTAATTTATATTGCTAACCCAACTGATAATAACATTGCTAAGAGCAAGTGTTAAAATAAGTTAAAAAATATCAAAGGTGTTAAGTCTTCCGCTGAACAAAAACCAAATCAACTAAACATTAAAGTGTTAGCTGACCCAGCTGAATTATACTATCAACAGCTCATCCAAGTCTGTTGAGTGGGTAACTTTGCTGAAGTAAGCCAACCTAGATGTCCCCCCAAGGACTTAGTTGATTTGAGTCAACTCTGGTAAAATATTTTAAAAGGACTAAATTCGAAAAGTTTGTAATGTTTATTCAACCCCCCTTCTAAACCTTACAACACACCTCTTGGGACCTACAAATCGTATCAGAACGGTTGGTTCATTGAGCCTTCCACACTGGTTACTGAACTAGATCTGAATCTTTTTCAAAAGATATAACACGTGTTTTTAAAAGGTTTTATTTCAAAAGCAAGGTTATTATCATGGAGGCTAATCTAACTCGTATTCCCATGTTCACTTTGGAAGAGTTTGATGATTGGAAAATTCACATGTAGGCTCACCTATCAGCCTTACACGATGAAATGTGGTTAGTGATAGAAGATGGGCCACTACAAATATTGAAGGTCAATATTGCTGTGAGAAGAGCACCTCCAAGTGAAGGAGAAGATGCTGCAGCAGAGCCTAGACCTGCTATGGTTGAGAAACCATGCTGGGAATGGACAAATGAGGATAGGAAAAGATATAATCTTGGCAATGTTTCCATGGACATCCTCTACAAAACTTTGGACAAGGCTATGTTCAATAAAGTCAAATCATGCAAATCAGCCAAAGAAATCTAGGATAAGCTAACCCTAATTTGTAAAGGATCTGAACAGATCAAAGAGAATAAACTTACAGTTGATGTTCGAAAATCTAAAAAATTTAAAATGCTTGCGGTGAGAGTCTGAATCAGATGGATGCCAGATTCATAGAGATTACAAATGAGCTTTCAGCTCTTGTGAAGGAGGGCATGAAGATTTTAAGAGCCCTCCCATCTGAATGGGAAATGAAGGTCCTGGCCCTGAGATATTCCATGGACCTCTCCAAAACATCAAATCATGAGTTGTTCTCAGATATCAAAGCTTATGAGTTTGATCTGAGAAGAAAAGAGCAAAAGGAGACAGTTGTGCCTAAGACAACTGCACTGATGGCCAGTGAAGGGAAGCAAGCTGAGCCAAATGAAACAATTGACAAGAGGAGATTGCTCTCATGGTAAAGAGGTTCAACAAGTTCTTTAATAAGAACTATAAAAGAAACAAGGGTGAAACTTCTACAAGACATTCAGAACCTTCCAAAGCAAGGTAGGAAAGGCCACCCAAGAGAGCTGAACATCAAAGAGCTGACTATCAGAGAGCTGATATGCAGAGAGCTGAAAACCTGTGTTGGAACTGCAGACAACCAGTGTTAGTCCAAGTGGCTACGATAATCTAGAGGGGGGTGAATAGATTATCCCGGTTTTTCAGATTTTGCCCTCTTGTTTGTCAAAATCAAGCAAAGATGAAATGCTAAGTGCGGAAAGTAAATAGCACACGTCGATTTATAGTAGTTCAACCCACCTAGGGCCTAATCTACCACCACCCCAGTATATCCGGGATGGATTTCAAAAAGAAAAAAAAGATTTTATTAATTTACCAAAAATTAATACAACACCTTGAGGATTACCACAACCCTCTTACACCACCTTGAGGATTACCACAATCCTCTTACAACATCTTTGAAGATTACCACAACCTTCAAACACCTACCACCTAGATCACCCAAGTGTATTCTTACCACAAGTATACTCACAAGGATGTCTTGTGTTGAATAATGACCAAAATCAAGATTACAACTCAATAAAGATTGATACAATATGAGTACAAGTGTAATCAAGAATTGAAAGCCTAGACCTCAAATTTGTGCAAGTGAAAGTGCTTAGGCTATTACAACAAGATATATGAAATTGTATGCTTGATTGCTCTTTGCTTGTATAGAGTGTTGTATCTTGTTGCTTGAATGAAGCCTCTATTTATAGGAGAGGACTTGGCTTTCATTTCCAGACATTGGCTCCTCCTTGGGGAGTGATTTGCTGCAAAAGAAACCATTTAAAATGATCAATATAGCTGTTATAAATCAATCCCACAAAATAGGGAAAAGCTGTCTGAAAACGCAAGGGATAGTTTGCTGATAAACAGGGGGTTCGACCGGTCGCGCAGAGATAAGATTGAAATTGAATTCTGCGAATTTTTACACAAGGGGACCGGTCGGAGGGCGGTGCGACCGGTCGCCCTTAGCTGTGGCCGGTTGGAGTTGAAGAAATTACGAAACAAAGAAGTCTGAACCAAGAGGGGTCGCTGCTCAGTGCACCGGTCGCCGTCGTCGCGCCCACCTGTCGGGTCGGCCAGTCGCCCTACCCTTTTTTTTTCTTACGTCCCATTTTCTGTTTCAAAACTCAACTCAGTGCGGGTTGCCCTATAGGGCGACCGTCGAAACTGAAACAAATGTGTTGTCCAATTTTTTATCGAAAATAAACTTCAAAAAATACTCCGAAAAATAGTAAAAACATTTTAAGACGTTCGGAAGTATTTAGACAACATTTAGGGACATTGTTTTGGTTTAAAAACTCATTTGAACAAACTCGAACAAAATCATCAAAATCATGATAAAAACATTTATCTAACAAACTCCCCCTTTTTGATAATTACAAACCAAAACAATTTACTCGAGGACGATTTTGAAAACAAATAAATTTTCCGGTTTTACAAGTAAACTATCTGTTAAAGACATTCCATACAAAGCTCCCCCTATCTATGAGCATATCAACAAAAGATTATTATAAGTTAGAAGCACAAGCTATAACAAGCTTATATAAGGTGCATATAGATATTATGAGCTAAGAAGCTCCCCATGTCACAATACTTATAATTTTTTGCAATTGAGTCCATAATACAAGCCATGAACTAGGTATTCTTGGCTTTAGGAAGCCATAGCTTATAGCTTTTATTGCGAGCTTTTATTAGCTTCTTTTGGCTAACGAGCCAATTTCCTGTTTCTCCCCCTTTGGAATCATCAAAAAGAATGTTAGGATGATAAAAACATCATACAATTATATCAAAGTGCGCAAAGGAGTCGGTTTATCAACCGTTGAGCAATTTAGGCTTAAAAATCCAAATAAAATGGGAGAAATGTATCATGAAGAGTTCATACGCTCGTTTTATTTGCCAAAACATGATCTCAATAAGTATGGAAGACTTTTGGAAGCAATAGAGTCATGTAGAAGTTGAAATTTTCATTGCGACATTTTATCGAACACTTTGTGGGCGTGAAAATTAAAAGAAGTTGTATATAGCCCTTGTAAATGATTCAAGCCAAAAAATTTCATCACCAATGCACATCAAGCACCATACAATACAATATAATAACTAAGCTCATCAAGATTATATGCAAAAATTATCAAGAAATATACAAGAAGATCATAAACTCAAGGGTTCAACCCAATTGAGCAAAGGAAGAAAAATTCTTACCATTTGATCGGAAAAGATGAGCCATGATGATGATAAACATGCTATATAATATCCAAGTTGTGAATTGAATGCATGAAAAACAAATTTTGAGTGAAATTTGTGTGAATATGGCAAAGGGGACAAAAAATGGCCAAAATAAGTTAAAATGAAGAATGTTGAAGACAGAACGGTTTTAATCCAAACTTAGGCTTAGGGCGACCGGTCGAGGTTGAGGGCGACAAGTCGACGTTGAGGGCGACCGGTTGCCCTCAACCTGTTTAGCCCACTGTTTTGCCATTTTTGAAGAAATCCGAATTTTCAACCAAAAATCCGATTTTTCGCCCCTAAGTTTCAAAAATATACAGAAGGCAAACGTAAGCCTCATTCAATATGCATTATGCCTAACCGAGCTCGTATCGACGCAAAAGTCTCGGAAGATAGCGGTTTAGTAAAAATGTCCGCTAATTGATCTTGAGATGGTACAAAAGATATCTCAATTTTTCGTTTTTAAACACAATCCCTTAGAAAATGATGTCGAATCTCAATATGTTTAGTACGGTTATGATGAACCGGGTTTTGAGCAATATTTATAGCGGATATATTATTACAAAAGATAGGTACATTTTCAAAAGAGCATTTGTAATCCGCTAAGGTTTGTTTCATCCAAAGAAGTTGAGTACAACAAAAAGCGGCGGAAATATATTCGGCTTCGGCCGTTGAAAGAGAAACACAGTTTTGTTTCTTTGAAAACCAAGAAACTAGGCAATCGCCTAAAAATTGACATGATCCGGAAGTACTTTTCCGATCATCAATATTTCCCGCATAATCCGAATCACTATAACCTTTAAGAGAAAATTTTTCATTCTTTGGATAGAATAAACCATATTGAATAGTGCCTTTTAAATATCGAAAAATCCTTTTAACGGCACTCATATGAGATTCTTTGGGATTGCTTTGAAAACGAGCACATAGGCATACGACATGAAGAATGTCCGGTCTACTAGCGGTTAAATAAAGTAAACTACCAATCATACCTCGATACTTTGATTCATCCACGGACTTGCCTTTTTCATCTTTGTCAATTTTGACATTTGTTGCCATGGGGGTGGAAACGGTTCTTCATTCTTCAATACCGAACTTTTTCAAAAGTTCTTTTGTGTATTTTGATTTTGAGATGTATATGCCTTCTTGACATTGCTTAATTTGGAGTCCAAGAAAGAAATTGAGCTCCCCCATCATACTCATCTCAAATTCACCTTGCATTAACTTAGAAAATTTCTTGCACAAAGAATCATTAGTAGCACCAAAGATAATATCATCAACATAAATTTGCACAAGTAAACAATCTTGCCCTTTTTCAAAAACAAAGATTGTATCAACATATAAAACCATTTTGCAAAAGAAAAGAGCTAAGTCTATCATACCATGCATCTTGTTTTAAACCATACAAGGCCTTTTTAAGTTTATAAACATCATTAGGCCTAGAAAAATTTTCAAACCCCGGAGGTTGTTTTACATAGACTTCTTCTTGAATAATACCATTTAAGAAAGTGGATTTAACATCCATTTGGTAAAGTTTGAAATTTTTAAAACAAGAATAGGCAAGTAAAATACGAATAGCTTCTAAACGTGCTACGGGTGCAAAAGTTTCATCATAGTCAATACCTTCTTCTTGACAATACCCTTGAGCTACTAACCTTCCCTTATTTCGAACAATGTTGCCTTGATCATCAAGTTTGTTCCGGAATACCCATTTTGTACCAATTATGGTTTGAGAAGGAGGACAAGGTACTAATTCCCATACATTTCTTTCAAATTGATTCAACTCCTCTTGCATCTCTAGGAACCAATCCTCATCCTCAATAGCCTCCTTAGCATTTTTAGGCTCCTTTTGAGAAATAAGAGCTTTCTCGGCAAATTTTCTCCGGGTCATCACTTTGTCAAGGGGATCACCAATAATAAGATCTTTTGGGTGATCTGCCTTAAATTTCAATGCAACGGGAATATCCGAGATATCACCTCTATCTTCTTGAGGACCATTTGAAGTGGACGGTTGATCATTTGATGTAGGCGGTTGAACATCAACTTGAACAATTGGTTCAATAATATCCTCTTCATCACTTTCATCATTGGGTATTCTTTCAACACCCAAAGCTTCATTGCATTTGACATGAATGGATTCTTCGACAACTCCACTAGTCTTATTGTCTTATTGTAGACCCGATATGCTTTACTTTTTGTTGAATATCCCATAAATATTCCTTCATCGGCCTTAGGATCAAGTTTGTCCAATTGGTCCTTGGTATTCAAAATAAAGCATTTACACCCAAATATCTTGAAATAACTAATATTTGGAGTTCTACCTTTCCAAAGCTCATATGGAGTTTTATTCATTTTAGGACGAATATAAACTCGATTAATGACATAGCAAGCGGTACTTACGGCTTCGGCCCAAAAATATTTTGGAAGTGAAAATTCATTGAGCATGGACCGACTCATCTCTTGTAGTGTCCGATTTTTCCTTTCGGCTACTCCATTTTGTTGAGTCATCCTTGGAGCCGAAAAATTATGAGCATATCCTTTGGTTTCACAAAAGACTCTAAATTCACCATCAAATTCTCCACCTCGATCGCTTGAATAGACTTAATAGTGTCTTCCTTTTCATTTTCAATGAGTCTACACAACTTAACAAACTCATTAACGACATCGCTTTTATTGGTAAGAAAAAGAGCCCAAGTATATCTAGAAAAATCATCAACAATAATGAAAGTGTAATGTTTTCCACTTAGACTTGCCGTACCAATATCCCCATACAAATCAAGGTGAAGCAATTGTAGGGGTTTGGTTGTGGAAATTTTATTTTTGGGCTTAAAACTACTTTTAACTAATTTGTTCTTTTGACAAGTGTCACATAAGCCAAGATTTTCAAAATTCAATTTGGGTAGTCCTTTCACATGTTGGTTTTTGTAAATATTTTTCAAATTCTTGTATCCAACATGTCCAAGTTGCCTATGCCATAAACTAGTTAAATCATTATTGGCGACTAAACAAGAAACATTTTGACTAACCAAATCACTTGTACAAATTTTGTAAAGATTGCCTCTTCTATATGCTTCACAAATAATTTCACCATTTTTAAGTATAAGGCATTTTTCTTTATTGAAGGAAACATCATAATTTGAATCACAAAGTTGGCTAACACTTATCAAATTAAACTTAAGCCCTTCTACTAAAAGAACATTACTAAGAGAGAAAGAAGAGTTACCAATTTCTCCATTTCCAAGAATTTCTCCCTTGCCATTGCCGAACATGACCATACCCTCTTCTTGGAGCTTGATGTTGGTAAAAAGTTCTCTCCTCCCGGTCATATGGCGTGAACATCCGCTGTCCACGAGCCATTTTGAATCTTCCATTGTTGTTATAGCCCCTATTACCTCATTGTTTTCATCGTCTATGGCCATGAGACCGTGTTCGGTTTCTCCTTCCTCATTGATTGTTTCGAGTAGTTCATCCCACGTTTTGACCTCCACATTTAGAGCCTTCTTTTTCGTGAAAGGCTTCCTTTTCTTTTGCTCCTCTTCATCGAGCTTTGGGCAATCGGCAATGAAGTGCCCGGGTTTTCCGCATTTAAAGCAAGCATTATCTCTTGGTTTTCTTGCTTTATTTTTATTCACAAATTTTGCAAATTTTTGAACAAGTGCGGCCGTCTCCTCATCATCATCATCATTATCATAGTATGCATTATTAGAAGAAGAAGCAAGACCTTTAGGAATAATTTGCATACCCGATTGATTTATGGATGGTTTGGAATTTTTCCTCTCCTTGAGATAGACTTCATAGATGAGGAGGTTTCCAATAAGCTCGTCGAACTTGAGTGTCTCAAGGTTTTGTGCCTCCGTGATTGCCGTTACTTTTTCGGACCATGAGCCGGGAAGAGCATTCAATACCTTAGTCACCTTGTCTTCTTCGGAGATGACTTTACCGAGGGCCACAATAGGATTGGCAATATTATCAAGCCTTTCCACCATCTTGGAGATGCTTTCACCATCATGCATGTTAAAGTTTTCAAAGTCTTTAACAAGCATGGTCTTTCTTGCTTGCTTGACCTTCTTAGTCCCTTCATAATTTGTCTCCAATTTTTCCCAAACCTCATGTGCCAATCTTATGCCTCTTATGCGATTATACTCGGTAGCCGTAAGAGAACAATGCAAAATATTTAAGGCCTTACCGTTTAGAGAGAAAGCCTTCTTGTCGTTTTCATTGAACTCCTTGAAAGGTTTAGGAGTCGAGGTGCCATCCTCCGATTTCTTGGTTGGTTGATCAACTCCTTCAATGACCAAATTCCAAATGTCGAACCCGCACCCTTGTAGAAAGCACTCCATACGGTCTTTCCAAAATGCGTAGTTGTTGGCGTCGAATAGTGGTGGCTTGTTGGTGGAGGCGCCGGTGGTGAGATGAGCATCATATGTAGCCATGGATCTTTCCTCTTTACTCGGAACGAGCTAGCCAAAGAGTTTGGCTTTGATACCATTTGTTAGTCCAAGTGGCTAAGATAATCTAGAGGTGGGGGTGAATAGATTATCCCGGTTTTTCCGATTTTGCCCTCTTTTTCGTCAAACTCAAGCAAAGATGAAATGCTAAGTGCGGAAAGTAAATAGCACACGTCGATTTATAGTAGTTCAACCCACCTAGGGCCTAATCTACTACCACCCCAGTATATCCGGGATCGATTTCAAAAAGAAAAAAAGATTTTATTAATTTACCAGAAATTAATACAACACCTTGAGGATTACCACAACCCTCTTACACCACCTTGAGGATTACCACAATCCTCTTATGACACCTTTGAAGATTACCACAACCTTCAAACACCTACCACCTAGATCACCCAAGTGTATTCTTACCACAAGAATACTCACAAGGATGTCTTGTGTTGAATGATGACCAAAATCAAGATTACAACTCAATAAAGATTGATACAATATGAGTACAAGTGTAATCAAGAATTGAAAGCCTAGACCTCAAATTTGTGCAAGTGAAAGTGCTTAGGCTATTACAACAAGATATATGAAATTGTATGCTTGATTGCTCTTTGCTTGTATAGAGTGTTGTATCTTGTTGCTTGAATGAAGCCTCTATTTATAGGAGAGGACTTGGCTTTCATTTCCAGACATTGGCTCCTCCTTGGGGAGTGATTTGCTGCAAAAGAAACCATTTAAAATGATCAATATAGCTGTTAGAAATCAATCCCACAAAATAGGGAAAAACTGTCTGAAAACGCAACGGATAGTTTGCTGATAAACAGGGGGTTCGACTGGTCGTGCAGAGATAAGATTGAAATTCAATTCTGTGAATTTTTACACAGGGAGACCGGTCGGAGGGGGGTGCGACCGGTCGCACTTAGCTGTGACCGGTTGGAGTTGAAGAAATTACAAAACAGAGAAGTCGAACCAAGAGGGTCGCTCCCGGTGCACGTCGCCCGGGTCGACCGGTCGCCTCACCGGTCGCCCACCTGGTCGCCCCTGGTCGACCGGTCGCTTTTCCCTTTTTTTTTTCTTACGTCCCATTTTCTGTTTCAAAACTCAACTCAGTGCGGGTTGCCCTATAGAGCGGCCGGTCGAGCTGAAACAAATGTGTTGTCCAATTTTTTATCGAAAATAAACTTCAAAAAATACTCCGAAAAATAGTAAAAACATTTTAAGACGGTCGGAAGTATTTAGACAACATTTAGGGACATTGTTTTGGTTTAAAAACTCATTTGAACAAACTCAAACAAAATCATCAAAATCATAATAAAAACATTTATCTAACAACCAGGACACTTTGTTGTTGACTGTTCCTATCCACCAGTCAACAAATACAGAAATGAAGAGGAAAGAAGGGTCTTCAGGGAAAGAAGACAAGAAAAGAAGAAAGCTATGGCTGTTGAGACTGCTGAACCAGCCAAATGTGAAGAACCAACAGACTCTGACAACAGTGAAGCTGACTACTCAAGTGACACTGAGGAAGAGGCTTTGATCGGCCTCATGGACAAAGAACAAGATCAAGAAGATGATATACACTCTAACTCATTTCATTCTGATTCAAGTGATAGTGATAGTGACACAAACACTTCCTCACCCACAGATCATTATGATTCATTAGGAAAAATGATGAAAGACTTTGAGCACATTAAAACTGATGTGTGTAAAATATACATGTATTTTAGGGCTTAAAATGATATATATTTGATGTATTTGCACACATATTTGATATGTTTTTACTTGGTTTCCTTACAAGGGCATGATACTGCGTATTCTTGTACTTTTTACAGGAAATGGAGCTTAAAACGAAGAAATATAAGTTGGAATGCCCAGCTAAGATTGACGAATGCGAAGAAAAGATCCAATATGATGAAGTTGGACAAAAACACTTCACACGGCCGGACCCTGTGGTGTCACACGACCGTGTGAAAATGCTGGTGTGGAATGACACAACCGTGTGAAGTGAGGACAAACAGGGGATGGAACCAGGACCGCACGGCCAGACCATGTGAACTCAAACAACCGTGGGGGAAAGGGCAATGCAACAAACCACACGGCCAGGCCATGTGGGATTCTGCCAGATGCATTTTTCGGAGTTCTTTTCCCGTTCCAACTCTACAAGTGATGTCTCCAAGCATCTATAAAAGCGGCCCAAGGCTTGCACGAAATTACATCACTTCATATAGAGAAAACACATCAAACTACACAGGAACGCAAGAATCGAAGATCTTCGGAGAGAGGTAGGCTAGGTTGCGATGAACACCACAAGGCCTTTCACATCTACGGGAGCACAAGAGCTTCGAAGGCTTAGGAGGAAAATCCATCCTGACAAGAAGGGAGTTTCTTTCTATGTCTAGATCTCTTGCCATAAATACAACATGCTACACTCAGAATAGATGCATGATTAATAGGCAATTTACCAAGACTCCCTATGAGATTTGGACAGGGAGAAAGCCAAATGTTGGATATTTCAAGATATTTGGATGCAAGTGCTTCATCCACAACAATGACAAGGACAACTTGGAAGCTTTTGATGCTAAAGATGATGAAGGTAAATTCTTGGGATACTCAGCAGAAAGTAAAGCTTATAGAGTGCTAAACAAGAGGACTATGGTCACAGAAGAGTCTATCCATGTGGTATTTGATGAGCCAAATGTAAATGGAGAACACATAGATGAGTTATCTAAGAAGCAGAATTAGCCAACTATGCAGAAGAGTCCCTATGTTGATGCAGATGTGAGAGCACTCAACCCTGAAGAAGATGAGATAGCTGAATCTCAAAGACAACTGGAAGGTCTGCAACTAAATGAAGATGAACAAGCTGCTCAAGACAACTTAGCTGCAAAACGGCTGAATCCAACAGACTTACTCCAACCAGATGTGAGATGGCTGAGAGACCATCCACCTGAGTTAATTATTGGAGATGTTCGAGATGGTATAAGAACCAGATCCAAAGTTTAACACGAATCTATGTTCACTTGTTTTATTTCCCAAATAGAGCTTAAACATGTGTCTCAAGCCTTGGATGACACAAATTGGATTCAGGCTATGCAAGAAGAGCTGAATTAATTTGAGAGAAACAAAGTATGGGAATTAGTTCAAAGGCCTACTCACCAAAATGTCATTGGTACTAAGTGGGTATTCAGGAACCAGATGAATGAGGAAGGATCTGTAGTTAGAAATAAGGCAATATTTGTAGCCAAAGGATATTTCCAAGAGGAAGGTATAGATTTTGATGAAACCTTTGCTCATGTTGGCAGATTGGAAGCAATAAAGATGTTTCTTGTTATCATGCACACAAGAACTTCACTGTATATCAAATGGACGTGAAAAGTACATTTCTAAATGAACTTTTAGAAAAAGAAGTCTATGTTGAACAACCTCCAAGTTTTGAGCAGAAAACTATTGGATAGAAAATGTACAAGCTTAAGAAAGAATTGTATGGATTGAAACAAGCACCAAGAGCATGGTATGACACATTGTCACAATCTCTAATTGACAATGGATTCACCAAAGGAAACGTTGATAGAACACTCTTCATAATTCAATATGGAGAGAGTATACTTCTTGTTCAAATATATGTGGATGATATCCTCTTTGGATCCACAAACAAAGAGCTGTGCGATTAGTTCTCAAACCTCATGCAAGGGAAGTTTGAAATTGGCATGATGGGAGAGCTGACTTTCTTCTTAGGAGTTCAAGTTACGCAAATGAAGGATGGAACCTTCATAAGTCAAACCAAATATACCATAGATTTATTGAAGAAATTTGGTATGGAAGAAAAATCATTAGTAAAGATTCCTATGAACACTTCAATTAAGATGGATATAGATGCAGATGACAAAGTTGTTGATCAAACTAGATATAGAGCTCTCATTGGATCATTGCTCTATTTAGCAGCAAGCAGACCAGACATCACCTTTGTTGTAGTTGTATGTGCTAGATTTCAGTCTACACCAAAAGAGAGTCACATGACTGCATCTAAGAGAATCCTAAGGTATTTGAAGGGATGCCAAGAAGTTGGCTTATGGTATCCAAAAGATGGAGGATTCAAGTGGTAGTCGGGTCGACTCGGACTATCTTTGGATGTAGAGTGGACAGAAGCGTGCTTGAATTACTGTCAAATGCTTGGAAATAGATTGGTTTCTTGGTTCATCAAGAAACAAAATTCAATAGCTACATCCGCAGCTGAAGCAGAGTACATAGCTGCGGGCAGCTGCTATGCCCAAGTTCTCTAGATGAGACAACAACTGAGAGACTATGATATTGAAGAAAAAGAAATTCCAATAATGTGTGATAATATAAGTGCTATTGCAATAACTCAGAATCCAGTGTTGCACTCAATAACAAATCACATTGATGTCAGATATCATTTTATAAGGGATCATGTTGAAAAGAAAGACATCACCTTGGAATACATCTCAACTGATAAACAATTAGCTGATATATTCACTAAACCTCTATGTGAATCAAAATTTAAGAGCTTAAGAATGAGCTAGGATTAATTGAGCTGAGTTAGGAGACTCAGAAGACTCAATCAGCAGAGTAAAAGAAAAGAGAAATGAAAATTATCAAGTTTCCTTTTCCAGCCAAGTGAAATAGCCAAGATGAGAAATCAGCTGTATCGAGTTAGCTGACAGCTGAGTGATCTTATGTGAAGAGAGTAGTAGAGTCGAGTCACTTTTGGGTGATAGCTGAGTTATTTATGAGCTAAGTGACAAAACACAGTCGTTTTCTGTGAGCGAGAATGTTTTTGGGGATTATGTCAGCGTAATTATGATGTTAGAACAAAAGATGCACACGTTTTGCCTATGATTGGATATAAATGTTGCTACATTTAATGCGGGGAAATTAATGATGTTTCAAAGGCTCAATCTTGACCGTTGATTTTGATCAAACTTTTCAAATTCTAAAAACCGTCCTCTCATGTCCCTTAAAAACCAAAAACCCATTTTCTCTCTCCACACAAACACTATCATCTTCAGCAAGCAAAGCAAGTTTTCTCTCTGCAAAAGGTTATTTCAAGAACTTGACTCTACCACAGGCGTGAGACTTGTATTGGGAGAAGGGTCTCGATTTGTGCAAATCACCGAGAAGCAAGCGAGTTCCAACAGATCTCACCGAAAAGCACCGATCTGATACACTCCCAGAGGTGGAGCTGAGCCAGCAAGAGGAAGGGGAAGATTTGGAAGTGGTGGAAGAGGCAGAGGCACTCCACCATAGCCAAGACCACAAGATACAAGGTTTATTGATCCACATAAAAAGGGGATCAATTACTGGGCTGGGTACAACCATCTTGCCAATCTTGAAGCAAAGCGCGAGAATGAAGAGGCAGTGAGAAGGCAAAAGGCTGAAAACGAAAGAGTTATGCGTGAATGGGAAGAAAGGCAGCGTAGGAAAAACCTTGCTAAGCACGCATATGAAAAGAAGAATAAAGATGAAGAAGAGCAGACGATGATAGAAAGAGAGCAGAAGATGAAGAGAGAAGAAGGAAGTAGTCGAGGCATTGAAGACGTTTGAAACCCGTTCAATGTACGTTACTTTACTGTAAATACAAAGTTTTGTAGGTTCTCTTGTAATTTTATTCTTATAGCTTTGCTCTGATACATGTTGTAATTCATTAAAAGAAGCTCTGATACAGTGTATGGAGTATACCATGTAAACAACTTTGTAAAGGACAAGAATATTATGAAAAAAATTGACATATTCAGCTCATACATTCTTTGTTACTACACTGCTTACTTAGATGTAATCTTTATTTAAGTTTTGGCATCATCAAAATGGGGGAAATTGTTAGGAAATTAATAATTAGATTTTGATGATACCATGTAAAACTTAGAATAGGAAGTTGACACCCCATATAGGACTGCATGAGCTGAATGAAGTCAGCTATGTTGAAGAATACAAGAGTGAACTGAAGACTGAAGTGAAGACCCAACTGTGTGTCAGCTGAGTGTAGTCAAGATGGAAGGCACATACTCGACTGAAAAAGACCCAGCTGAGGGACAACTGAGTAGAGGATGAAGAAGTGACAGTCAAGTCAGTTAAGAGCCAAGTCTACCAGTTGAACTGACAATTGAGTCATTCCTAAAAGATTAGAGCTGACTCAAGTCAAAAGGGGTAAAGACAACTGTCAAGACAAGTCGACTGATATTAATCCATTGCACATAAGTCAAGGATATTACTTAAATTAGTAATACGTCCATGCTACCATGTCTTAAAGTGCTCGTCCCAGAATCGTGCAAAATGAATAAACCAATGGGATGCACTAAGCTTGTATCAGGTCCTGAAAAGCTACAGACATCATTTAACACGAGGAAATATCACCATCACAAGAAAAGACAAGCCAACGAACAAGAAGTGTTGAAAATAGCCTATCTCTTCAACGTGCAAATTTCAAATAAGCACTATAAAAGGCCGAGGAAGCAAATGAGAGAAGTATGACCAAGCGTAATGAATTTTCACACATCTAACAAGCAAGCAAACCTTCAAATATTCTCTCAAGCTTAATAAGATATTCCTCAAGCCGAAATTCGAAGGAACTCGATCCAACACACTCAGTGAAGGAAAGAATACTTCATCCAGTTTAAGAGGAAATTTTTTAAGAATTTAAGGGGTCTACTCTCCAAGGTTGAAGGAGTTGTAGTAAGGTTCAAGGTCGAACCAGAAGATTTGAGATCCTTGGAAGGCTGTGTGATCAATTTCAAGAGTTCGAAGGGAGCTGAAGTAGCAAGACAGCTGTCTTGTGAAGAAGCCGAGTCCCAGGAGAAGCTAGCTGTGTGATCAAGGTTGTCTCAGACTGAGAACTACTTTGTAACCTGATCTGTTACCTAGTGGATTCTCCAGGAGTTGGAGAAGACTGGATTAGAGGAATTACCCCATCCTTGAACCACTCTAAAATTTGCCTGTGTCATTTTACTTACATCATTTTCTTTTCCTGCTTACTTTATATCTGCTATTTAATTTATATTGCTAACCAAGCTGATAATAACATTGCTAAGAACAATTGTTAAAAATAAGTTTAAAAATATCAAGGATGTTAAGTCTTCCGCTGAATGAAAACCAAATCAACTAAAAAATTAAGTGTTAGCTGACCCAGCTGAGTTATACTATCAACAGCTTAGTTGAGTCTGTTGAGTGGGTAACTTTACTGAAGTAAGCCAACCTAGTTGTCCTCCAAGGACTTAGCTGATTTGAGTCAACTCTGTTAAAATATTTTAAAAGGACTAAATTCAAAACGTTGGTAAGATTTATTCAACCCCCTTCTAAACCTTACAACACACCCAGTAAGACGCTGCAACTAAAATCTGAGAACGCCCAGTTTAGGAAATTAGATGCTGAGCCACTATATGAAGCATGGGATAGATTCAGGGAATTGCTAAGGAAGTGCCCTCAACACGAATATCCCGACTACCAACAGGTCCAATATTTCTATAATGGTTTGAGTGGCAACACAAGATCAATTATAGATGCTGCATCTGGGGGTGCACTACTAGGGAAATATCCTGAGGAGGCACTAGACTTGTTAGAAGAGATGGTGAACAACAATTTCCAATGGCCATCCGATAGGTCTATTGTCCAATGTGTGGTAGAAGTCAAGGATGAGAAGGTCGCCATGCTCACAGAACATGTATCCGTGCTGAATATGAAACTGGATGCGATCCAGCAAGTGAATCAAAGAGATCCTGCTGTTGTTGAAGAATAAGCAAATTTTGTGGGCCAACAAAGGAACTTCAACAACAATTACAAAAATAATCAAACACCCAACTACTATCATTCGGGGTTGCGAAACCATATAAATTTCTCTTATGCTAACAATAAAAATGTTTTGCAGCCACCTCCAGGATACAATGTGGGAAATCAAGGAAGAGCGGAGTCAAGTGAAAAGAAAGCATCTGTTGAAGAGATGCTATCCTCGTTTATCGCAGAAACAAGGGCAAGACATAACAAAGATGAAGCAAAGATAAACATGATAGAAGAACAGGTCACTCAACTGAACACGAACGTAAATGCAAGACTAAAATCTCTAGAAACACAAGTAGTAACTGCTGTGGGAGGCCAACATCAAAAAGGCAAATTCCCAAGCGATAGTGAGTTGAATCCACGAGAACAATGCAACGCCATTCGTCTAATAGATGGCATTGAGGTTTCACAGATTTTAAATGACACATTTCAGCGAAAGTGATTACAAATCTGAAGTCTGGCTGAAGACATAAAACTTAGCGCTTTATGGGAGGCAACCCAATTTTTTTTCTTATTTCAGTTCACTTTTTTATTTTATCGCCTTCAATTTTAATTTTAATTTTATTTTTTATTTTATTTTCTATTAACTTATTTTTTTAGTTTTGTTTAGTTTTCTTGAGTTTTTGTGTAGGAGGCGTCACAGCAAACTCCCGGTTAAAAAAAAGTACGAAAAAATCCCACACGGGAGTGTGCGACCACATGACCAAGCCGTGCGAGAGGATGGATCGCCCAGCACCACACGGCCAGGCCGTGTGGCACCACACAACCGTGTGGACCAGGACCGACGAAGGGCACACAAGCAGCAACAGTCAGGGCCACACGGCCAGCCCGTGTGGCCCAGCAAGCAGAAACGGGCAGAACACAAAACCCCCCTATGTTTACCCCAAAATCTCACTTTTCCCCCACTTTGTCCTACACAAACCCTAACATACGAAAATTTTCTCCCTAAATACCCAAATTACTCTCCAAATCTCTCCAAATTCACCACAAATCTCAAACCAAAAACACAAATCCTTTATCCTCTCAAGAAACCCACCACCAAAAACCTTCAAATATCCAACTTCTCATAGTTCTACACTAAATTTAGGGGTACTCCAAAACTTCAAAATTTCAGATTTTTCACCTCAAAATCTGGAAAATCATGGCTTCTAGAGATGAGAGAGGAAGAAGGAGAAATACAAGAAGAAGAAGGGAGCCGACTCCGAAGCCCGAACCCGAGCCTCAATCAATATTCGACCTTGAGGATCCCAAACCTTCACATGTAATCTTGCCAAACGAAACACACCGGCCTAGATGGGCGATACTCTACTTTTGTCCATTATTTAACACAAGGTATCTCGATGAACCTACTCTTACTAATTTCGGTTTATTGGAGGATTTTAGAGCTTTGTGTAGTAGAATTAATTGGCATGATTTTTTAAATGGGCATTGGGACACTTATTTGGTTATCACACTTGAATTTTTTAGTAGCTTTGAATTGGTGGTTTGAAAAAGAAACTTTGTGGGTATTAGATTTCAACTGGGGAATGAGCCGAGGTAACTAAGTATTGATGAATTAAATGAAATTTACCAAACTCTGGCTTATGGGGTTGAGGAGCACGAGGAGTTTAATAAGGATAGGTTTTGGAGAAAGATAATTGAGAAACGAATCTACACACCAGGTACCTCAAAGGCGTCTATTATTCAAAACCCAGTATTCCAATATGTTCAGCGAGTCTTAGATGAAACAATTTTTGCGAGGGATGAGAGTAGAGAGGCATTGAAAGTAGATGAATTATTCATCATATGGTGTATAGCATCGGGGACTGAAATTGTGCCAAATGTCGGGGCTATGATAGCTCGACAATTTGATATGATAAGAAAATCTGAGAGGGGTGGAATTTGCATTGGGGGGATGATTATCCCTATTCTGAATATTTCAATATTAACTTGGAGGGGTATGAGGAGTCCGTGGGGCCTAAATTGATTGATTTGACTATTCTAACTGCTATGCAAATGATAAAATTTGATGGGCGTGATTACTGGCTCAATCCAGCAGATAGAACAAAGGTTAGGCTTCCTAACCCCGAAGCAACATCCATTAGGAATAGGGGTAATTTGTTGTTTAGAGAGGAACTGGGGGATGCTTCTTAAGAAGAGCATGATGAGCCAGAATCCTCTGGACAATGGGGTAACTGGCCACTGACTTTAGTGATAGGCTCGAAAGGGTGGAAGCTGACGTGGGTAGATTGATAGATGACACATATCAGTTGACGGCTACGGCTAATGAGTACCACCAGAAGTACTCACATCGATTTGATGCCATCACCCAACAACAACAATATATGTACGAGATGATGTCTCGTATGGACCAGTGGCATATCGCACAGGGCCACTACCCTCCACCTCCACCACCATAGTGACCCATGTAAGTACTCATTACGCATTCCTCTTTCTTTTGATAATTTCCTCATATGTTCAGGAAGAAGCATATTTTAAGTTTGGGGGGGTTGTCAAGAATGCGTATTTTAGTACTTTCTTACATTTTGCATTGCATTTAGGATTGCATATAGAGCACTTTGCATTAAAATTTTCGAAAAAAAAGAGTTCAATTTTTTTAATATTTTAGCATGTTTACGCTTTAGCATGTTTAATTTCTTGTGTGTATGATTTTAATTAAGTTTCTAAATGCCCAACTCCCGTATGATTTTACTATGAACATCTTATAGAATGAGATAACATACTTCTGGGAATAATGTGATGAATTGTTGGGAATAGGTCATTTATTTGTTTGGCACCAGTTAAGAAAATTGGGTATTTGAGCATGTTGCGAAAAATAAGCATGTGAGCTTTTGAGCCTTAAACTGCTTTATATTATGCGGACTTATTTTTTTTTCTCTTGAGTGTGTCATTCATGATTGATAGAACTCTAGAACTTGCTCTAGTATCTTCATTGAAGCCATGTGTGTGTGCAATTTTTTTAAAATTATTTAAGGCCATCTTTGTTTAGCCTACTTAGTCTAAAAAGCCTACCTATGAACTCATGATTCCCTAATTAGCCAATTTTGAGCCAAAACTTTTATTATGAGCCACATTGATCTTTAAAATTTAAACATGATTTTATCCCTGAAATTACCTGAGCTTATATAAAATGAATAAGTTTTGGGGACATGTGGTGAAAATTTATGAAAAAAAGAGAGGAAGTTGGCAAAAGAAAGAGGCATGAGCAGTGTCTGGATAAATGAAAAAGAAAAGAGTGAAGCTCGAAAAAAAAAGAAATATCTCTAAAAAAGAAGAGAAAAATTGAGCAAAGTAAATGAAAAGTTCTGAAAAGTGTGAAAAAATGAGAGCTTGAGGCTAAAGTAAAAACGCAAAAAGGACTAAAAATTAAAAAGGAGAAATAAGGGTGGAATTGAGTTGAAAAAGAAAATGAGTATTATATAAAATTGGGTTGGTGAATTGCAAGTCTGTATGCTTAAATTCTATTTGTTCAAGCCAAGTCACTTAATCCAAATTTTCCCTACCTTTACCAAAGAGCCTACATTACAACATAATAAAAGTCCTTTTTGATTCTTAGATTGTGCACACAAATGTGGTCGAGATGTTAGACGATTTGCAAGCCTATGGTAGTTCTACTTTCACTGAATTGAATTAGAGCGTAAACACTATCCATACACTTCTGAGAGTCGAGTGATACAATACCTACTTGTGAGTCGCGATGTCAAGTGTTGACGTGCTTCTTGGGTCAACAAAGGAAAATATGAAATTTTAATAACGTGGAGAGTAAATTAAACTGAAAGACTAACAACTAGGGGCTATCCGACCTTTTTATTAGAATAACCAAGCAGAGCGTGTCTGGTCGGTCCTCTACACAATATGTCTATTACAAATTCTTTCTTGTCTTTTTTCTACTCTTTTTTCGTCCTGCCCCTTTATGATAAGCGAGGCCCCTTTTACATCCGTACCAATGATGGGTTAATCATTAATGTATTAAATTGGTAGTGGGACACTTGTCCTTCCCTTAATAACCCATAGGGTGTATCCTGTAGGGCGTATCTAGCCGATTGATCGTAACTATGTATTAAAATAATGGTGTTATTCTGGCGCGCGTGGAAGTAGCCATGTGTTGAGAGAATCTTGTTGACTTTGAGGGAATATTGCTGCTTTTGAGGGATTATTATATTGTGGGCATTTTCATTTGAATGGTTGACTGATGTCATCTTGGGCTGCCATCGTCACGTTGATCCTGCTCGGCAAGAGACTCGTTTCAGCACCTGCTTGACTTTGTTCTAATGGGCCGAGCTCGGTTTGTGCCACGTCATCAACTCGGTTGCTTACTTCATTCGGGTCGGTCTGGGTCATCCGGGTCGGTTGATGTCATCATCAGCTGAATGGCCACGTGGATCATTTTGTTCCGCTCGGGTGTCATCAATGGCCCAAGTTCAAATCCGGGGAAAAGATTCTTTGAAACGTTTTTGAACTTTAATCGATGAGAGAGAGTGAGGAAGTCAAACGGCCTTCATGATGTTTGATCTTGTCACCCATCATTTAATGTTTAAAATGGTGCATTAATTTGATATCATGATGACAAACACGTGGCACTTTTTTGTTGGACCATCTGCGCGCAGAAACGTGGGGATATGACAGTCTCTGCAGCTTTTTGATTTAAAAAGACGCGCCTCTTCGATTGGTGCGATTCTTCCGAGGGAAGTCAACTTAGAAATAACCCTTCCCTCTTTCATTTCTCACATTCACATCCATTTTCTTTCAAAGTAGTTTTCGCAGAGACCGAGCAGGAATTTCAGGTCGGCTTTAGAGTTTAGAAGTTCAAGAATACTTAGGTAACTTTTCGAAAAATTCTTCTTTCCATCTTTTGTTTGTATATAGCATTTTTCATCTTGGCAGTGTGTCTCTTTTCTTCTAATAGGTCTAGCTCGGTTCTCAAGGCAATCTCATTCTTTTCTTTAGAGAAATTAGCAATTTTGAACGTTGGGGCTCCGATTTCTACCAGAATTATGGCCTCAGCACCGTATGCCAAGGAGAATGGTGCTTCTCCCATGGCAGACCGATGTGTCGTTCTATAGGCCCATAATACTCCGGGTAATTGTTTGGGTCAATTTCCCTTGGATTCTTCAAGTCTGGTCTTCAATGTATATTTGAGAATTTTGTTTACCGCCTCGACCTGACCATTTGATTGTGGGTGGTATGGAGTGGAAAAGTGGTTCTTGATATGGAATCTTTCGCAAAAAGCTCGGAATTTTCTGTTATCGAATTGTTTCCCGTTGTCCATTACTATTGAATAAGGTATCCCGAATCTGCATATAATTGACTTCCTCACGAAACTGGTGGTCTTTTCTTCATTTATTTTTGCCAAATTTTCTGCTTCAGCCCACTTAGTGAAATAATCTACCGTGACTATGGCATACTTTACCCCCCACCAGTTGGGAGTGGTCCGATGAGGTCGACTCCTAATTTGGCAAATGGCCAGGGACTAAAGATCGAAATGAGTTGTTCAGGGTGGGACCTGACATGCGGTGCGAACCACTAGCACTTTTCGCATTTCTTTACTATTGAGATCGTGTCTTGTTTTAGGGACATCCAGTAGTACCTTTGCCAGATCAATTTGTATGCTAGTGTCTGCCCTCCCTCGTGGTTCCTGCAGATCCCTTCATGCACTTCGCATAGTGCATAGTCGGCGTTGGTTTTTGATAAGTATTTGAGCAATGGGACTGAATATCCACGCTTATCTAGAATACCATCTAGCATGGTGTACCGAGCTGCCGTGGTTCTGAGAGTTGAGGCATGGGGCTTGTTTTTGGTTGGATTTCGTGCTCTAGGTATTGAATGATTGGGGTCATCCATGTTGGTTCGGCTCCTTCGTTGGCATTTATTTTCTTTATGTTAAGTGAGGGAGCAGATAGATGAGTAACGTTACTTCTTCGATCAGGTTGGCCTCCAAGGTAGACGATAGTCGGGCCAGGGCGTCTGTCTATACGTTCTCATTCCTAGGGATATGTATTATTTCTTCCTTACATTGTGAGATTCTACTTTTCACGAGATCTAAATATTGTGTTATTTTTGGCTCCTTTGCTTCGTAGTTCCCATTAATCTGATTTACTACCAATTGGGAGTCATTGTGGACGAGTAGTTTTTTCAATCCCATGGAGGCCGCCATCTCCAAAACCGCTAGTATTGATTCATATTCCACCTCGTTATTTGTTGCGGGTAAATTGAATCAGACGGCAGAGCAGAAGCATTTGTTCTCTGGATTAATTATGACAATTCCGGCCCCTGCTCGGTCTGTGGTGGAGAAGATGTCGACAAACAATTTCCATTCTTCTTCTTCGAGGAGTTCAACTCGGATTGGTGGAGTAAATTCTGCGATGAAATCCATCAAGGCTTGCCCCTTTATGGCTGTCCTTGGTTCGTATGAGATCTCAAATTGGCTGATCTCGATGGCCCACTTGATCATACAACCTGAAGTGTCGGTGCATGCAGGATTTGTTTCAACGGGTATTTGGTTAATACGATGATCTTATGCTCCAGAAAATATGGTCTCAATTTTTGTAAGGAGACGACCAATGTGTATGTAGTTTTTACGCATTGGGGGGTATCTTAGCTCGGCGTCATGTCGCCCGACGATGTAATAAACTGGGTGCTGAATTGAGCCATCTAGCTGGAGGATTATCAAGCTGACGGCGTATTCGGACACAGCGAGATAAAGGTACATGTTTTCGCCTCGGGTTGGCTTTTGTAGAACAGGGATGATTGTCAAATGTTTTTTAAGCGCATCGAATGCTGCCTGAGCTTGGTTTGTCCATTTGAAGCCTTTCTTCTTCTTGATTGATTCGAAGAAAGGTTTACATTTGTCAGTTGACCTCGAGACAAATCTGCTTAAAGTAGCTAGGCGTCCCATCAAGCTTTTTACCTTTTCCACCGAGTTAGGTGGATCTAGATTGATTATAGCCTTGATTTTATCCGGATTGGCCTCGATTCCCCTTTGACTAACCATATATCCCAAAAATTTGCCTGAGCCGACCCCAAACGAACATTTTTTTGGGTTTAACATCATCTTGTACTCACATAAGATTTTGAACATTTCATTGAGATCATGCATATCGTCTACATAGACTTCCATGGTGCATCCTATCAGTTTTTCAAATAATTTATTGACTAACATTTGATAGGTCAGCCCAATGTTTTTCAGTCCGAATGGCATCATTTTATAGCAGTAAACCCCTATGGCCGAGTAGAATGAAGTATTCTCTTCGTCGTCTGGATGCATTCGGATCTGATTATAGCCGGAATACACATCCATGAAGCATATCCATTCGTGGCTTGTTGTTGTGTCGACCATGTAGTTTATGCTCGGGGGCATGTTTTGTTTAGGTCCGTGAAATCTACACAGAGGCGCCACTGTCCCTTACTCTTCTTGACCAGTACAGGGTTGGCTACACATCGCGGGTAGAGTGCCTCTCTAATGAAGTTATTATCTAAGAGTTTACTGATTTCAGCCTCTAGTGCGACTTGCCTGTCCAGGCCTAACTTCCTTTGCTTCTGAACCACAGGCCGGCAGGTGAGGTCGATATTTAGATGGTGGCAGGCATGCTTGGGGTCAATGCCAGGCATGTCGGCATGAGTCCACGCGAAGACGTCTAAATTGTTGCTCAGAAATTCGATGATTTCTGATCGGAGTGGCTCTTGCAAATTGTGGCCGATCCTGAGTTGTCATCCCCCATTTTGCTTATCGACATCTACTACGTCGACATCTTCTACTGGCTCGGCATGTTTACGCTTCTTGCTCTATCTCTCCTTTTTCTGGAGTAATTTTTCTTTATTCCCCATCGGTTTTTTTCTGAGTTGTTGGCCCGGGTCGGCTTTGGTCGAACCCATTAGATTTTTGGCTCGGTGTTCGGCTCAACTTCGCTGGCCGACTCGATGCCTTCATTCCCTGCTATCTCATTGGAAATAACATTTATCTTTGTAGGCCTAATATTCAAGGAACATTCCCGAGATTCCCTTTGATTCCCCTTGTGAATCCCTTCTCCATTTGGGGTTGGAAATTTGATGTAGAAGTGATACACCGAGACGGCTGCTTTCAAGTGATAGAGCAGAGGTCGGCCCATGATGGCATTATATTCGGAGTCTGAATTGATGATTTTGAATGTGGTGATCATTGTTCTTTTATGTGCCCCCTGGCCCATTTGAATAGATAAATCTGTTTGATAAATGGTTTTATCATGATTTTGATGATTTTGTTTTTATACCAAAACAATGGTTTTAAAGGTTGTCCAAATACTCCTAAATGATTTAAAATGGTTTTAATATTTTCCGGAGTATTTCTTCAAGTTTTATTTCAGATAAAATTGGACAACACTTTTAAACGATTTTATGTTTATAAGTTTTTACTTCAAAACAAGGTTCCTAAATGTTGTCTAAATACTCCCGATTTGTTTAATATGTTTTTACTATTTTTTGGAGTATTTCTCGAAGTTTATTTTCGATAAAATATTGGACAACACTTTGGTTTTGAGGCCAACCGGTCGCCCTATAGGGCAACCCATACCTGAGGAGTACGTTGAAACAAAAATGAGACTGAGGTGTTATATTCAGGTCGTCGGCCGCTGCATCAGGGGTCGACCGGTGTCGTCGATCGTCGCCCCTGTCGTCGGCCAGACACAAGAGAATGTGTTTCTTCTTCTTCAAAAAATGAAGGTCAACCGGCTAGGGTGATGTCGACCGGTCGAGCACCCCCTCGACCGGCCGCCCGTGTTTTTTCTTTGAAAGCGATTTCAAACTTCTATTTACTCGCGACCGGTCCTCTATGGTTTGACAAAAAAAATCGGCCGTTTGACAAAGACAACTTTCCCTTAATTTGTGGGATGGATTTCTAACAGCTCTTTTCTTCAATTGTCTTGCAATTTTTTACAGAATTCATGTCTCCAAGAGGAGTCTATCATGTACAAGACATATTCTATAAATAGAGGAAGAATTGAAGCAACACAACATGAGAGAAAACTACAACACAACAAGATACACTAAAGAATACACTTGTTCTTACATTGTCTTATTTCTTGTTGTAATTTGCCTAGCTATTCACTTTCACATTCTTGAGGTCTAGGCTATTCTTGATTACACTTGCACTTAATTGTATAATTCATTACCGAGTTGTAATCTTGAATTTTTGGGTTATCATTCAACACAAGATATCCTTGTGAGTGTTCTTGTGGTAAGAACACACTTGGGTGATCTAGGTGTTAGGTGTGAGAAGATTGTGGTAATCTTCTTGTTGAGGTGTTGAAGAATTTGGTATTCTTCAAGGTTGAAGATTGTGGTAATCTTCACAAGGTGCCGTTGGAGATTGTGGTAATCTTCAAGAGAGATTGTGGTAATCTCAAAGGTGGTGTTGAAGAAGAGTGTGGTGCTCTTCAAGGTGTTGTAAGTTGGTGTTGTATTAATTTTGGTAATTAATAAAACCTTTTTTTTCTTTTTGAAATCCATCCCGGATATACTGGGGTGGTAGAGGATTAGGCCCTAGGTGGGTTGAACCTCTATAAATCGACGTGTGTTGTTTACATTCCGCACCTTTATTATTGTCTTTGAGCATTCGGTTTGAAAAAGAGAGAAAAATCGAAAAGATGGAGATAATCTATTCACCCCCCCTCTAGATTATCGTAGCCGCTTGGACTTACAAGTGGTATCAGAGCCAAACTCTTTGGCAAGCTCATTTCACATCGCGAGTGAAGAGGAACGATCGTCGGCTACAAACGAAGCTCATCTTACCGGCACCTCCACCACCAAGCCACCACTATTTGATTCCAAATATTTTATATTTTGGAAAGAAAAAATGGAATGCTATTTACAAGATTGCGGGTTCGATATTTGGAACATCATCATCAATGGAGAATCCATCCCGATGAAAAACACAACATACACCTCCAAAGCTCTCAAGAAGCTCAATGATGAAGAAAAGAAAATCATCTCCTTAAATGGTAAGGCTCTAAATATTTTGTATTGTTCACTTACTAATTTGGAATATGAACTTATTGTAGGAATTCGATCGGCTCATGAAGTATGGCAAAAATTAGAAGCCATCTATGAAGTACATGCAGATGATAGGAGCAACTCAAAAGCATCTACTTCTCAAAGGGATACAAGGTCAAATCTAAGGAACAAGCCTTTTTCAACTTCCAACTATGAAGTAGTCGAACAATGTTTTATGGGCATCGAAGAAGAAAATGAGGTATGTCTTAGACCCTCTACATCCTATGATATTGTTATACAAAATGATTATAGTGATTTGCAAAATGATTTTGATGACCTCAAAATGAATTCCAAAGGTTGCTTGTTAAATACAAAAGCTTGAAAAAGGAATTCATTGTTTTGAAAAATGATAAGGATAGTTTATTTACTTCCTATGAATCACTATCATGTGCTCACACCACCACTCTTGATAAAGTTAGAAACCTTGAGAAAGAAAATAGTACTCTTGTTGAGAATTTTGATTGCATGAAAAAGGATCTATTAAAATCTAACTTGAGTACCAATAAAATGTCCAATATTGTTGATGTTCATAATTGTGATAAAGGACTTGATCATAAGCCTAATGTTGTTAATCATATGAAAAAGGATCAAGTCACTATGCATATTGATCATTATGCTCCTAGAATTATTACTTGTTTTTATTGCGGTAAAAAGGGTCATACGGCTAATTCTTGTCGAGCTAGAAATAGCTCTAATTATTGTTGGAGACCTAAAAGTCTCAAGACTAATCCCAAAGGACCCAAACACATGAGGGTACCACAAAACAATGTCATATTAGGTAACCGGCGAAATAATGATCAAAGAAAATTTACACCGCCAAGAAGACATCAAATGACCATTTCATTTGATCAAAGGAGAAAACATTTTCAAAGCCAATTTCCAAGAAGAGGATATAATCAAAAATGGGAAGAACATAATCCTTGGAAATGGCAAAGACATCATCAAGATAACTTTCAAAGAGGAAGATATCATCAACAATGGGAACGACACAACCCATGGAAATGGCGTAATTGGTAACCCGTATCTCCCTATTTAAATATGCATTTTATTTTGTTATTATGCATGCTTTTATTTGTGTCTTAATTGCAAAATGAGTTTTCAAAGATTTTATTTTTAATTAAGATCTTCAATATATGTTTGAGCTTTTAAAATATTTTTGAATAAGAAGACCTTTTAGGATGTTTTTAAAAATCTTGTGCACTTTTGTAGACTAAAGTGTGTTATCATCTCTTATGGATTTTTATGGCATGAGCTTACTTGTGATATCTCTTAGCTACACTTTTATCATTATGATTTGTGCAAGATTTATTTTAAGAATTGTGTAGGATTTATATATTTTCACAAATGGCCATTTACGTCATTATTTGTCAAGAAAGGCATAAATTATCGAGGTACGTTTACTTGTATTATTCTTACTCTTATAGACTCGATATATATATTGCCATGTGCCTATGTGCTTGTCTTTCATAGTATTTCATACAAGTGCCATTAAGAGGATTTTTAGATCTTTTCTGAAAGGCACTATTCGATATTTGATTGAACATATTTGCTTTGTCAACTTTTGTTCAAATACTTCTTTTAAATGAGGTCTCAACTATATGCTATCGGATTTTCAAATTTCAAAAGAGACCTTTTGTAGCTTTCTTAAGCTTATTTGAACTTGCATGATTTATTAGACTCTTGATGTTCTTCTAAATGCATAGTATGTGTTTCTTGCTTCATGGTCTATATATATAGTGTCTATTTCTACTATGCTCTTATGCAAGATATTTTGTGATTGATGATTGAGGCATGTTTTTACACTTGGGCTATTTTTTCTTGCTTATATAAGCGATGCCATTAATGAGTTTGTTAAAGTTGTGTAGATGAGAAATGAAGTACTCCAAATATTAGTTACCTCAAAATATTTGGATGTAAATGTTCTATTATGAACACCTTAGATCAATTGGGTGCCCTATGATGATAGTGATGAAGAAGACAAAAAGGGTATTCCGGAACAAACTCGATGACCAAGGCAACATTGGTCGAACTAAGGCGAGGTTAGTAGCTCGAAGGTATTTTCAAGAAGAAGGTAATTAATTTTGATGAAACATTTGCACTCATAGCACATTTAGTAGCTATTTGCATTTTACTTGCCCATTCTTGTTTTAAGAAAATTTCAAGCTTTACCAAATGGATGTTAAATCCAATTTTCTAAATGGTTTTATTCAAATATAAGTCTATCGGAGTTTAAAATTTTAGGCCAAATTATTTTTATAAAAGTCCTTGTACGGTTGATAGACTTAGCTATTTTTGCAAAATGATTTTACAAAAGGTAAAGTTGAAAAAGGGCAAGGTTGTTTACTTGTGGAAATTTATGTTGATAATATTTATGGTGCTACTAATAAATATTTGTGCAAGATATTTTTCCAAGTCAATGCAAGGTGAACCTAAGATGATCATGATGAGGGAAGCTCAAATTTGATCATTGGAATTCAAATTACTCAATGCCAAGAAGACAATTATATTTCAAAAGAACTCTTGAAGGAGTTAAGCATTGAAGAAAGAAGAACTATCTCAACCTCTATGGCTAAAGATTGACAAAGGTTGAGAAAGGCATATCGGCCGACAAACAAATTTGAGGTATATTTTCTTGTATTATTTCTATAGACTCGACATTCCATATGCCTTATGTCTATATGCTCGACTTCAAAAACTATCCCAACGAATCTCATTAAAATGCCGTTAAAAGAAATTTTCAAATATTTGAAAGGCACTTCTTCTTATGACTTGTTGTATCCAAAGCTTTAAAACGTTCTTATTTTTCGGGATAACAAGTCCGGTCAAAATTATTTAAACTATGGTTCGTCATAATCGAACTAAACATATTGAGATTCGATATAATTGTTAAGGGATTGCAATTTTAACAAAAACTTGAGATGTGTTTAACTCCGTCTCAAGGATAACTCGAAGACTTTTTTAAATCATTTACCGCCGAGTATTTTACCTCATTTCGAGCTTGATTATGACATAATGTATATTGAATGAGTTCTACGTTTGCATTTTGCACGTTTTCAAAACTTAAGGGCAAAAAATCGGATTTTTGGATCAAACTTCGGAATTTTGCAAAACAGAAAGAATCAGTAGGCTGAAGGAGCTGAGGCCGACCGGTCGCCCTACCCTCCGACCGGTCGCCCAGCCCTTCAACCGGTCGCCCTTGCTGATTTTTCAGATTAAATGCGTCTGTTTTCAAGACTTAGCCATTCTTGGCTCTTTTGGTCATTTTTCGTCCCCTTTGCCAATTGCACACAAATTTCACTCCAAATTTGTTTTGTTGCATGCATTTCATAACTTGGACTTACTTAGGCTCAATTATCATCATCATTGCTCGTCTTTACTGATAAAATGGTAAGAATTCTACTTCCTTATCTCAATTGGGTTGAACCCTTGAGAACTTGGCCTATATGTATTTTCTTGATGAAATTTGTATATGTTTATGATAAGATTGTTATTTATGATATATTGTATTATGTTTGAAGTGACTTGGTGATGAAATACTTGTCTTGATTGCATCTACAAGGGCTATATATATCTTCTTCAATTTTTGACGCCGCCAAGTGTTCGATAAAATGTCTCAATGAAAAATTCATCACATACATGATTCTCTCGATTTCAAAAGTCTCATATATTTACAGAGATCATGTTTTTGCAAATCAAATGTTTTTTCATAAACTTCTACAAGTCGTATGATCGACTTTTCCCTCCCATTTGGCCTATAAGCTTCATTTTTCAAATAGCTCGATCCATCGGTTTAGTTGCGCACTTTGATATGATTATATGATGTTTTTATCGTGCTAACATTCTTTTTTGATGATTCCAAAGGGGGAGAAACAGGTTATAAGCGCAATAGCTCATAAAAGCTAAGTTAAGCTAAACAAAA